>JAJIBD010008816.1:0-36747 GCA_021461705.1 Cryptotis parvus
GCAGTGCTCAGGGACAATATGGGTTGCCGGGGATCAAACCTGGGTTGGCTGCGTGCAAGGCAAACACCCTCCCCTCTGGACTATTGCTCCGGCACCTATTCTTAGATATTAATGCTTTACAGCATGAGTGGTGGACAAATAATTTCTCCAAGTATTGGAGTGTCCTTGTATTCTGGTTATTGTTTCCTTTGAGGTGCAGAAGCTTCTTATTTAATGTAGTCCTATTTGTTTATCTTTGCTTCCACTTGTTTAACCAATAGCGTTTTTTTCCTTAAAGATGCCTCTAGCTTCAATATCATGGACAGTTCTGCCTTGATTTTTCTTTTATTAGCAATCTGAATTCCAGGTTCCTTCCATGTATAGGCTAAACCAGGTGATCTTGTTTTTCACTCTGTTGCTGCAGTTAGCATGAGCTTAGAAACTGCTACAATAATTTGGATTTAAAAAATGTGTTGATAGAAATCCATGTGCCAGAATTACATATATTCATTTAATGAGCACTGTGACAATGTAGCCCCTACTACCTTAGCTGAGAGAGAGAGAGAGAGAGAGAGAGAGAGAGAGAGAGAGAGAGAGTGCCCTCTGCTGATTGCTACAACCTCTGCTCATTAGTGAGAAGTGAAGGTAGTTTCAGTTCCAGCCCAAACTGAGTGGGTAAGTGCTGCTGAGTCAGTGCTCTCAGTATCGTCTTCATTAGCAGCAACACCCTGCGACATTAAGATGGAAAGGAAATGTCATCCAGATGAGGGCAGCAAACAGAGTGATTTCATCTCTTTCTTTCTTTCATCTAGAAATTAACTAATATTAGAAAGAAAAGGTCAGTGAAAGTTTAGAACATTTTCCAGAGGGTCATATCAAATTAAAAGACCCCTCAATACTAAGTGGAGAAAAGGAGATTTTCTCTTTAAAAATGAAGACATAACTGTACTTTTTCTTTCCATTCAATAAGTGGCAGAAAGAACAGGGACATATTTTAAAGAGAGAAGATAGGAGAGAAGAGGTTATCTTACACTGTTTATCTTCTTGGAAATACGACTACATTTTAAAGTGAACTTTGAGTAAAATAAGTACTCTTCCTTTATCCAAATCCAGTGACCATCGATTTGTTTCTGTAAAGACAAATGCCACTTGGCATTTCTTGTGTGATGAAAAGTTGATCTAATTGCTGATCTCAGCTGGCGCGACATAGGGACAGAGATGAGTAAAGTGAAAAAAATAGAGGTGAAGAACTTATGGCCCCTGCCATAGAGGCAGGATGGGGGAGGGGAGGGAATCCAGGGACATTGGTGGTGGGAAATGGGCACTGGTGGAGGGATGGGTGCTGGAACACTGTATGGCATAACAGTTTGTAATTGAACAGTTTTGTAATTACATTTCTCACAGTGTTATAATAAAATTTTTTTAAAACTTAGGAAAACTAAAAGGGAAGCCCTAGGGAGACTAGGGCAAAGCCTCACCCGAGATAAGTTAAGTAGGATTTTAAGTTGTCTTGGGCAGAGAAAGGGAACAGAGACCAAGAGGACCCTGGTGCATTTCATTCAGCCTTCGATTATTTGTAGGGGCGGATGTAAGGAAGCAATTAATGCAGACCTGTAGCTTCCTGGCACAAGGTGAGCCTCAGTCCTATCTTCTGTGTGGGGGCAGGATAATTTCTGCTTCCTGGAATGTGGCTGTCTCATTGATGCAGGTGGGCCCCACGGGTGGCTTATGTGAGACCGGAATGGGAGAGCGATGGTCGCTTTCTCCCCCAGCTGCCTCTGCCACCGGGACCCGCTGGCCAGGCTTAGTACTGGTAAAGTCTGCTATGAGCCCCTGCACGGTGTGGGTCTGAGCCCCACCAGCCCCACGAGGTGACCGTGGAGCCACACCTGATGTCCGCTTGATCTCTAGGCATGGGAGTTGATCCCCACCTCCCGAGATTTCTCGGGAGCCACGGACTCAGGCTGGAGTGAGGAATTGCTCTTTGCAGGAAAGGAAAGTCAGTCCTAGTCCTTAGCCAGGGTTGCCTCAGGGTTCTTCCTTGCAGAAAAAAGAATTTTCAGGAGTCGACAAGCAGTGAAGTTAAAACAGGTTTTATTAAGGAGGGTTTAGGAGAGGGAAGGGAAAGGTTTAGGAGAAAGTAAGAGAGAGAGAGTCACACATCTCAAGAGGGGAGATGCGGGTGACACACGTGCTTAGGCACCACATGTGCTCGGCCACATGGGCTCAGGCAGTATGTGTGTCCATGTAGCATGCAGCGCGCGCCGTCCTTTGGTCAGGACGGCTTTTATAGATTTCTCTCCAAGTTACTCCCGTATGGGACTTCAACCTGGGTTGCTAGGGCTGATGCCAAGGGGAGTAGACTTTGGGAGTGGTCTTCTTTGACAGGAATGTGTCGGGGAATGCCGCTGGGGTCCCCGACAGTGCCTGGAAGTGAGTTCCCTTCTACCTCTGAAGCCGGCAGGGAATGAAGACTCAGGAATCCGATGCAGTTTTAAAAAGGACTTTACTATCACAGGTTCCAATATACAATCCAAGAGCAGGAAAACCTCTGGACTCTGGGTTCCCAGCTAGGCCCCAGCCAGGTGTAGGCCAAGATGGCTGTCACCACGTGTTGAGGCCCAACAGAGAATGGAGAGGACGGAGAAGCAAAACACCAAGGGAAGCCGAAATGGCAAAAGGAGGGGGGAGGAGATATTCTTTCTTCTTGCAGCTTATTTTATAGCTAGAAATCCGCCCAAACTCCCAGCCCAGCCCAGAATGGGCTGGGCTATCTAGAGATGAAAACAGTAAAATAACTCTATAGAATGTAGCAACTTCAGGAGACCATTGGGTTATTTACAAGGTCCCAGAGCTAATTAAAAGCCTCCTAGCAGAGCAGGGAGAAACTATAAGCTAAATGTAACTTCCCTGGCAGGAAGGATCAAATGCCCTCAGGTAATTTCACCCAGCACCTCACCTAATATCTTGAGCCAAGATCTGCCTGAAATTGCCTTTATAGGGTAGAGAATGGTTTGAGGCTCTTTATGTTCCTGGAGCAAGCAGGTGCCCTTGGGCTTTACTTGCATGTGACAGGTCATATGGAGATGTTACTGGTGCCCGCTCGAGCAAATCGATAATGAACGGGAAGATAGTGATAGTGATAGTGATAGGGTAGAGAAGGGGGTTTCTGAGATGGCATGTCTCTGTACCAAAGACTAATACTAATGCCAGTTAAATATTTCTCCAAGCCTTCACAAGAGTCTAGTCTACTTCACGGTAGTTTTGTATTTTACTTGCCTTTGAGTTATCAGGGAGCCATGCTTGCTTGCTTGGAGGCAAACAGCATTTCTCTCTGGTCTAATTACTTAGAGATCCAATGTGGCCAGGCAAATATGCTAGTAAGATCTAGCTAGTCCCATGATGCTTGTGGTAGCATGAGAGAATATTTATACCAGCCAGTACAGAATACATAGTCAGATAAGACTGCCACATTCAGACTATCCTCCTATCTATGAAGTGACCGGCAGGAGGCAATCCAGGGCAGATGCAGAGGCCCTAGGCTTTTAGGTGTCCTGCAACAGAATGCTTTGGAGTCTTCACACATTCCCTTTGGCCTTCCCTTCCCCAGGGTCTATTGTTGATAGTGGTCTTGTCAAGTTTGGTTTCGGGTTTTCAATCAGGTGTGGCTCTGGATTTCTTCTTCTTCAGGAATTTTTATTGCCATGTGGTGCCCCCCTGTCTGCCTGCCTACAATATCATGAGATATTTGATCACAACAAATCTTACAGTATCTATGTAAAATTGAATGGTTTGTTGTACTTTTTATCCTGTACAAAGTAGTTTGTGCTCCAGAATTTTTCCCACTTCACACTTCAATCTGCTTTCAAATCAGGGAATGAGTGGTGGTGGATTTAAATCAAGTGACCAACTTAAGGCCTCTTATTTTATAGGGAACATCTAAAGTGATGCAGTGAAGAGATAGGAATGAAAGAACAGATTCTGGAGAAAATGAGAGGAACCTTTGAAGAAACCTGCTTCCCTTTTTTTGTTGCATCCCTGGGCTTGGGTGTGTTGTTAACCCTTGCCTTCATGTGGTCCACAGGAGTGTAAGTGCAAACTCCTGAGCATAGCACAGTACCCGGCCCAGTCCTTTGTGCTCCCTGATAAAAGTCCTTGTGCATGTTCCTTTCTCAAACACTCTCATCTTGATCCACTTCAGCCACCTACTTTGCATTCTTCTGGTACACCCACACAGCTTCCCTACTTAATGCTCACACTTTGCTCTGCAAGTGTGAAAGGAGCAAAACCTGCTTTTGAAGGGGCCTTGCACTCTGCCAGGCCTGCTGGATGTTTTGTAATTCCATCATCTCTGACAGAAGCTTAAAAACAGGCTCATTCATTAAGGGTGATGGAAAATGCCACACCCACAACGAAGTATTTTCCCCATCTGTGAGATTCTGTAGTTCAGGTACCTCATTGTACGCTGACTGCGTGCCTTAGTTTACTCAACTTAGGTGGAATTCTGGAATTCTGCTGAAGAATCTTCTGTGTCTGAAATAGATTGCCTTTGGAAATCTAATTTTTACCTTTGGAAAAAATATTTTATACATCTTCCCTTCCTTTGTAAAATATTCCCTCCCTTCTGAAGATAGCATTTGTTTCAAACATTGTGTAAGTTTCTACTTTGTATTTTGAAATCTGTATCTGTACAGAGTGTATGATGCCCAAAAAAACCTACTCTCCAAATATGGTCCCCTGAGACCATTAGGAGAGACCCCTGAGCGCAGCTAGGTGTGCCCCCAAACAAACCAAGAGGAGCTTCCATCTCAACCTCTTTTTTGATCACTTGATCACTTGAATCCCGTTATTCGTTGATTTGCTCGAGCGGGCACCAGTAACATTTCCATTGGACCCTATCACGTGCCAACGTAGACCAATGGCATCTGGTTGATTCAGGAATATGAAGAGCCTCAAACCGTTCCTTCAGGGTCTTGACAAGGAAGACTGACCATCTTGTAGGTGGGCGGCCACGTGATCTTTTGACATCCCGTGGGATCCAGTCAGTAATTGCTTAGTCCAGCGGTTGTCTCCAAATCACATTACATGTCCAGCCCATCTGATTTTCGATGCCTTGGCAAACGAGACCGTGTCTGTGATTCTGGAATAGCGACGGAGGTCAGAACTCGGACTCCTTCTCTCACTTAAGTGAGGCGTGATATTCCAAGCATAGCTCTTTTCGATTCCTCTCTGGGAGACACAAATAGCATTCAAATCCTGCTTTCATAGGGCCCAAGTCTCTGAGGTATATGTTAATGCAGGGAGAACGGTGGAGTCAAAGAGATGTGCCCGGAGCTGAGGTTCTTTGTCCTTTGAGCTATTTCTTTGATGCTTTTGAAGGCATTCCATGCCACTCTCTTCCTCCTGCGCAGCTCAGGTTTTAGGTCGTTCATCATGTTGACTTCTCGACCTAGGTACACATAACTGCTGCATTCAGAGATGTTTGTTCCATTGAGAGTGAATGGGGCCTCAGGAACTAGTTCATTCTTCATGAACATAGTTTTCTTTAGATTCAACTGTAGACCTATCTTTCCACATTCTCGCCCAAAGTCAGCCAGCATTTGTGCCGCTTGGCTAATGTTTGGTGTTATTAGAACGGCGTCATCAGCGAAGCGGAGGTGGTGTAGTTGCTGACCATCTTCACTCCCATTCCTTCCCATTCTAATTGTCGCATGATGTTCTCGAGGGTGGCACTGAAGAGTTTTGGTGAAATGGTATCACCCTTTCGAACACCTCTAATACACCCACCTCCTGGTGGTGAATCCGTAATACAGCTCACGAAGGATCTTGATGTATTGGGTTTGAACATCCCTGTTTGGGTAGGGCTTTGATGACTGCTTCAGTCTCCACAGAATCAAAGGCTTTCTGTAAATCAATGAATTTGAGACAGAGCGGCATCTTGTACTCCTTACAAACCTCAATGAGCTTGGTTACTATGTGGATATGGTCGATTGTGCTGAATCCTTTCCGAAGCCAGCTTGCTCGCATGGTTGTCCTTCGTCTAGTGTTCTGCTAATCCTGTTCAGGATGACTCATGTAAACAGCTTCTAGATGACGGACAAGAGGCAGATGGGGCGATAGTTGCCGATGTCGTGAGTGTCTCCCTTTTGAACAGTAGAACTGTCCTGCTGGTTTTCCATTGGGAGGGCACCTTGCATTCGGACAGGTAGCGTGTGAAGAGCCAAGCTAGTGTATTGATGAGTACTGATGGCAGATTCTTCAGGTGTTCGGGTCTGACTTTGTCTGGGCCTGGTGCTGTTCCCTTCTTTACCGACGAGATGGCATGTCAGATTTCAGAAGGGAGAAAGTTGGGAATGACATATCCATCCTGTGGAATTTGGTATGTGGGCAGGTGGATGTAGCTATCAAAGAGATTTGAGTAGAAGTCCTGGATAATCTTCTCCATTGCCTTTCTGGAAGATGTGATAGATCCATCAGGGCGTCGGAGGGCAGTCATCTTGGTCTTATAGTTGGCGAAGGACAGGCAGGCGGTGTGAATGCTTTTCCCGGCTTCTGCTGCATATTCCAGTATTTCTGCTCTACTGTCTTTGAGGTCTTCTTTTATCGCTTCTCTGCACTGTTTAGCAAAATTGGACATTAGCATTTGGTCTACTGAGGCTCGCGCCTTGCCACATTGGCAAATGAGCTCAAGAGTTTCCAAAGACAAGCGTCCTTTTGTGTCTTTCTCTCTCTTGGCATTCTTCGCACAATCATGGAGGTGCTGAACCAGTCGGTTGTATTCTTCATCGATGTCGTCAATGATGGTATCTTCCCATGTTGCTGCAATGGTGCCAAAGAGTTCCCAGTTGGTGGTCGTTCCTGGAGATCTCTTCTTAAACTTTGCAGCCTTTTCTCCCCGTTGTGGGAAGTAGAATTTTGCACGAAGGAGACGGTGGTCCGAACCTGTCTGGAATTTGGGGAGCGACAGCAACATCGGTCAGACAAAACTGTCAATTGAAGATGATGTGGTCAATTTCATTGTGGAACTGTCCGCCATGAGATTCCCATGTCCAACATTTTGCTTCAGCCTTCTGGAACTGTGAGTTCCCATGAATAGTCTTGGTGGACATGATGAACTCAGATAGTCTCTCACCCTGTTCGTTCCATTCTAGGCCATGGGTCCCGATGTGGAGTTCTTCAGCCGATCTTCTCGGTCCTATCTTGGCATTAAAATCACCAACCATGATCTTGTAGAAGGTGTGATCTTTTTTATAGAACTCCTCCAGTTCCATGTAGAATTTCTCAATTTCATCTTCTTTGTATGTGGATGTTGGTGCGCAGACAATGAAGATAGATATTGCTGGCAGTGGGCCACATCTCTTCAAGTGTAATCATCCTATCTGGTTTGTTAGGCATTCAAATAAATCAGTGTTGACGGCCATGTTCGTGTTGACAAGGACACCAACACCACCAGCGCCTCTTTTGTCGCGTGTTCCAAGGAACAATTCTTCTCCAGTGTCAAATACATCATGATGCAACTGACACCTTCTTGTCTCAGTCACACCAATGATGTCGTACTTGATCTTTTGCGCTTGCACCATCAGATCCTCAATATATGCTTCCGATGCCAGCATATGTGCATTGAAAGTACAGACAGTCATTTTAGTCCTTCTTCGTTTTGGCAGCCTAGGATAGCCGTGACATTTTATCAGGCACTGCTTGTTTGCCTTTCTTACTGCTGCCGTATTAAGGGCTCTTTTGGGGTCAGGAAAATAAACATTTTTGTTACTGGATTTGGCATATTGAACACGCATCGGACAGCTTGCCAGGCTCTGCCATGCGGGCGCTATATTCTCATTACTTTGTGGGCCTCTCTCAGAGGGGTGGGGAGAATATTTACAGTAATTTGGAGGTAAATAGCGTGGCCGCTATGCGGCCGCGCACAACCGGGAAAACTGGTTTCTGCTCTGCTGGGTGTACCTGTGTCTTAGGCTCAAGCATTCCTGGGCTTGAAATACTCTCCTCTGAAGGGCGGGTGTCTTCAGGGTGGGTCCCTTGTAGGCTGGGTTTCTGACAAGCGGGCTGGAGACTGGATTAATCTGCGGGCTGGAGACTGGATTAATCTGCTGGGTGGAGATCTTACCAGCTGGGGAGTGTGGATTGTGAAGATTGCTGCCAGCAAGGTGTAGGGGTTTCTCTGGGCTCCTTTGAGGCTCCATTGGGATGGTGGACTCGGGTCAGAAGTTGCTCTCATGGTCCATGGAATGCAGGGGGTTCAACGGGGGAAAGCTGGTTTCTGCTCTGCCGGGTGTACCTGTGTCCAACCTCTTTTTTAAAAAAATTTATTTAAACACCCTGATTTACAAAGTAGAACGTTTTTCACAATATAGTTGTTAGAAAGATTCATCGTTCAGCACCAATCCCACCACTACTGTGTCCCACCACCGCCAAAGGCCTTCATTACCCACCCACCCCCATCCCCATGCCTGCTCCCTTAGCCTGTACTAATTATAGTGACCATTACAGTTCACATAAGGACTGTAGGGGCCGGAGCGATAGCCCAGCGGGTAGGGCATTTGCCTTGCACGGTCGGCCTCTGCCGGCCTGGGTTCGATCCCGGCATCCCATATGGTCCCCGAGCACTGCCAGGAATAATTCCTGAGTGCAGAGCCAGGAGGTAACCCCTGAGCATTGCCGAGTGTGACCCAAAAAGGCAAAAAAAAAAAAATCCAGCATATAAGGACTGTAATGGTCAAGATAATTGGTAAAGTCATAACTTTTTTTCCTGGGTTGTTACGTGCTAGTCTGAATGATTTCTGTTCTTGCACTCACTTTCTGTGATTCTAGAATGTAGTGGGTTTGTGCTAGTCAACCCCAGATTTACCGCCATTGTACTTACGGACAACAATTATTTCAAATTTTTCTCAACTTCTGTTTGAAATTGTCCTAAGCACGCACTGAATAATCTATTCTATATTGCTTGTTGGAACTAGTTCTCTAAATGCCATCGATGAATGTATTCTTAGTCGAATGTCAATGGGGATTATTAAATTTCCAGTATATTGTGCCATTTGAGTCCACTATATAGGAAATTATTGATATGTTCCCACAGGCCACACATCATGCCCACACCCTCGTGATTGTATACCACATACTTAATACTATGAAATGTGATGTGATGCCTAATACATTAGTATACCAGGCTTTGAGATATCATGTGGCCTGAAAATGCATGGAAGAGCTCCTGCTCTCCCAGTGCTCAGGCGACCATGAGGCCTGCTGGACGGGGTGGGGGAAGTTCTGGTCCTCGCCTGCCACTCTGATAGAGCCTCAGAAGTCAAAAAGCTCCACACACCACAATCACAGTCATTTTCAAAGTCCGAACTCTACAGCTTGTCAGAGCCCCACCCAAGAGAGAAGTCAATTTCAAGCCCAGGTGTGCAAGTCCCAGTGACTAAATTCACCAGGCTTCCATGGAGCTAGAGTTGGGATCCCTTCTCCCACCTGGTTCCCTCCGGTAGGCCCCCCAGAACTGCTGACAGCACTGTTGGCCAAGATACAGGGACGCAGATGTATGGAAGAACTCCTGCCTGCTCTCCCAGTGCTCGGCTGACTATGAGTCATCCTGGAGGTGGGGGCAGATTCTGATCTTTGCCTGCTGCTCTGATAGAGCCTCAGAAGTCAGAAAAACCCCACACACATCACAAACAGAGCTACTCAACCTCTTTATTGCTCTTACTCACTTCCAACCTCCACCTCATAACTATCATTCTGTTGTCAAATTTGTAGGGGGAGAGGAGGCCTCCCAAGTGGTATTAAACAGCACTGCCGGCTACTCCCTGCAATTCGTGGCCAACTGGCCAGTTACTCACTCTCCTGCCCAAGGACATAATCTGATCTGGTTCTCTGGTTTGGAAGCCTCAGGCCACAGTCAGCTCAGGAGCCCTGCAGTGGTGTCAGATTTTTATGGGTTTGTTTTCATTCCTAGCTATTTATTCTTTAGCTTCCTTTCTGTCTTTATCTTCCATGTAAGTAGAAACATAGCACACTATTTGTCTTTCTCCTGTTGACTTATTTCACTTAGCATAATTCCCTCAAGGTTTGTTCATGTTGTTACAAATGGTAAGTTTTTGTTTTCATGTAATATAAGGCGTATTCAGTCCAGGCATGCTGGGATTCATTGTTGTTTCAGTGAATGATCTCCAAGACTGGGCGGGGAGCTGGAACATGACCAGTCTTCAGCACATTGAACTACGCACAGCAGCACTGCTATATGCAGCACTATGTATCCATCATGTACAGAAGTACCCTGAGAAGTGACCCCTTTCACGTGTCCTGTCTCCTGCAGTCCTGTCCGTGGGAAGTGTGCCCCCTGTCAGGAAACTCGAGATAGATAGAGCAGGGCCATTACTCATCTGTGAATCCCCAGGCTTGGCTGACAAGGCAGTTTGAGCTGCTCTCAGTAACTGCCTCTCTTATGGAGTTGAACACAAGTGGGGCTAGCAATGGTGGTGAGTTTTGTGTGGGATCTTCAATGTGGAGGTAAAATCCAGGATCTTACAAGTTATGTACTATGTCAGGGACGCTGTCAGGGTCCCCGACAGTGCCGGGAACTGAGTTCCCTTCTACCTCCAAAGCTGGCAGGGAATGGATGAAGACTCAGGAATCCGATGCAGTTTTAAAAGGCTTTACTTATCACAGGTTCAGGCATACAAATCAGCAATAGGAAAAACCTGGTGCTTAGGATTCCCAGCTAGAACCCCAGCCACGTGTAGGCCAAGATAGCAGCCACCACGTGTAAAGGCCCTGTAAAGAGGAGACAAAGACAAGACTCCCAAGAAGAGTGCAAACCCCCAAAGAGAGCCCAAAAAGAGGAGAGCAAGAGAGGAAGCAGGCTGGTTTTATACCCCTAACTCAGACCTCCCACTATTATGGGAAGCAGGAAGCATCTAATGCCCTTAGGTAATCTCTCCCAGCACCTCAACTAGGCCCTATTATATGCTAATGTTTTGAGCCAAGATCTGCCTGGAAATGCCTTTATAGGGTAGAGAAGGGGGTTTCTGAGAAAACATGTCTCTGTACCAAAGACTAATACTAATGCCAGTTAAATATTTCTCCAAGCCTTCACAAGAGTCTCATCTACTTCACGGTAGTTTTGTATTTTAGTTGTCTTTGAGTTATCAGGGAGCAAGCTTGCTTGCTTGCTTGTAGGCAAACAGCATTTCTCTCTGATCTAATTACTTAGAGATCCAACGTGGCCAGCAAATATGCTGGTTCCACGATGATTGTGGTAGCATGAGAGAATATTTATACCAGCCAGTACAGAATACTGTATCACTGTATCACTGTCTTCCCGTTTATCATCGATTTGCTCGAGCGGGCCCCAGTAACATCTCCATATGTCCTGTCTCATGCTAGTAGGGCCCAAGGGCATCTGCTTGCTCCAGGAACATAAAGAGCATCAATCCATTCCGAATAAGGTCTATAATTGTTACTGGTATTTGGCATATATATGAAATACAACACGGGTAGCTTGCCAGGCTCTGCCGTGCAGGTAGCATACTCTTGTAGGCATCTCTAAGTCCAGCATTTATTCATGAACCGCGGCCGCTGCGGCCGCGCAAGCCGGGCGCTGATAGGCTGGTCTGCTGGGTGGAGGTCTGACGAGAGAGAAGTCCGGATGTGGAAAATGGAGGCCCTCATGGAGTGGGGGGGTCATCTGGCTTGTTGCAGGCTCTGCTGGGGTGGTGGGCCAGGGCTAGAACCCACCATCCCTCCCCGGGCGCCTCGTGAGCGGCTGGTCACAGGGAGAGCCAGTAGCAGCTCTGCCCCATGTCTGCGAGTCTCTGGACCAGCATACCTGAGCCGGATTTAAGAAAGTCTGCTGCAGGGGTGGGACTCGATGAGCCGGGCGCTGACAGGCTGGTCTGCTGGGTGGAGGTCTGACGAGAGAGAAGTCCGGATGTGGAAAATGGAGGCCCTCATGGAGTGGGGGGTCGTCTGGCTTGTTGCAGGCTCTGCTGGGGTGGTGGGCCAGGGCTGGAACCCACCATCCCTCCCGGGCGCCTCGTGAGCGGCTGGTCACAGGGAGAGCCAGTAGCAGCTCTGCCCCATGTCTGCGAGTCTCTGGACCAGCATACCTGAGCCGGATTTAAGAAAGTCTGCTGCAGGGTGGGACTCGATGAGCCGGGCGCTGATAGGCTGGTCTGCTGGGTGGAGGTCTGAGCCGGATTTAAGAAAGTCTGCTGCAGGGTGGGACTCGATGAGCCGGGCGCTGATAGGCTGGTCTGCTGGGTGGAGGTCTGATGAGAGAGAAGTCCGGATGTGGAAAATGGAGGCCCTCATGGAGTGGGGGGGTCGTCTGGCTTGTTGCAGGCTCTGCTGGGGTGGTGGGCCAGGGCTAGAACCCACCATCCCTCCCGGGCGCCTCGTGAGCGGCTGGTCACAGGGAGAGCCAGTAGCAGCTCTGCCCCATGTCTGCGAGTCAAGACAAGACAAAGACAAAGACAAGACTCCCAAGAAGAGTGCAAACCCCCAAAGAGAGCCCAAAAAGAGGAGAGCAAGAGAGGAAGCAGGCTGGTTTTATACCCCTAACTCAGACCTCCCACTATTATGGGAAGCAGGAAGCATCTAATGCCCTTAGGTAATCACTCCCAGCACCTCAACTAGGCCCTATTATATGCTAATGTTTTGAGCCAAGATCTGCCTGGAAATGCCTTTATAGGGTAGAGAAGGGGGTTTCTGAGAAAACATGTCTCTGTACCAAAGACTAATACTAATGCCAGTTAAATATTTCTCCAAGCCTTCACAAGAGTCTCATCTACTTCACGGTAGTTTTGTATTTTAGTTGTCTTTGAGTTATCAGGGAGCAAGCTTGCTTGCTTGCTTGTAGGCAAACAGCATTTCTCTCTGGTCTAATTACTTAGAGATCCAACGTGGCCAGCAAATATGCTGGTTCCACGATGATTGTGGTAGCATGAGAGAATATTTATACCAGCCAGTACAGAATACATGGTCAGATAAACTGCCACATTTATTTTTATGTTTTTTTTTTTTTTTTTGCTTTTTTGGGTCACACCCAGCAATGCTCAGGGGCTACTCCTGGCTCTGCACTCAGGAATTACTCCTGGCGGCGCCGGGGGACCATATGGGATGCCGGGGATCGAACCCAGGCTGGCATGAGCCAGCCGCGTGCAAGGCAAACGCCCTACCCGCTGGGCTATCGCTCCAGCCCCAAACTGCCACATTTAGACTACTCCCTTATCTATAAAGTGACCTGCAGGAGGCAATCCAGGGCTGATGCACAGGCTTTAGGCTTTTAGGTGTCCTGCAACAATACTATGTCACTTGAGCCACATATCTTGCCCCATAGTTTTATTTTTAGCTTAAAAATTTTTTTTTTAAATTTGACTTTCTTTAATATATTAAATTCAATTCCCTAGATCAAACTCTTATTATCCTAGATAATAATGATAATAGGGCAAAAATTATTATTGCCCTATTAAATAAAAAGAATTTATTTAATAAATTATTTTTATTAAATAAAAAGAGTGGAGTTTTTTTGACTTCTGAGGCTCTATCAGGGTGGCAGGCAAGGACCAGAACCTTTCGCCTCTCCAGCAGGCCTCATGGTTGGCTGAGCACCGGGAGAGAGGTTCTTCCATGCATCTTCAGGCCTCATGGTATCTAATAAATAAAAAGAATTTAACAATAACCAAGTGGGCTTTATTGTTCTTTTCTAGCTCTGGAAGAGGGAAAGGAGAAGGATTTTTTTTTCTTTTTGGGTCACACCTGGAGATGCTCAGGGGTTATTCCTGGCTCTGCACTCAAGAATTACTCCTGGCTGTGCTTCGGAGACCATATGGGATGCTGGGAATCGAGCCTGGGTCAGCTGCATGCAAGGCAAACGCCCTACCTGCTGAACTATCACTCCAGCCCCAGGAGAAGGATATTTTAGAGTATGCATACATACTGCAGTATGCATGCACATACTGCAGTCACTTAAATGCCTAGATATCTGAAGAAGGAAGACAAGTTTTAATTTACAAAGCTTCTCATCTTACCAATTTCCCTCTGTGCTTTTATTATCTAGACTTTGTCTCAAATCTTGAATTTTTATATTTTACTGTGAGTCCTACTTTTCGATCTCCTGGTCCTTTCTCATTCTCATTCATCTCACAGATCTCTTAGATTTCATAGCTATGTACAGTCTTGCAAACCTTTTCTTTCTCAGTCTGACTCTCTTGTCAGGTTTCTTTTTTTAATTTTCATTTTATTTGGTCTTTTTTCTCTTTCTTTCAGGGAACTGGAATGGATGAGGCTCACTTTATGAAGTGCTGGGGGGCTTCTCCCAGCTGTGTGCTCAAGAATAGTAGTGCTCAAGGGGCACGTGTTGCTGCTAAGGATCAAATCAGTGTGGGCCACATGCAAGGAAAATGCCTGACACACTTACTGTCTTTCCGGTCAACCAAGATTTGGATCTTTAGCCTATGAGCGCCACCAACATGTGTTCATCAGGGAGGCCATTGACAACAGGTAGTGCCATTGACAAATATTCCCCAGGGAGCACCATTTACACATGTTTCTCAGGGAGCAGTAATCGTCTGTTTTTCTGTAAGACTACAGAGAGAAGAAAGCAGGTGAATGAGAGTAAAAGCTGGGGATGAATGGAAACCTTGGGGAAAAAACATGACAACTTTGATTAGGTTGTAGGAAAGGAGTGAAGAAAACTGGGTGCCTTTAAGGGATATTTAGGGGTTAGACAATAAAATTAAAGTATACGACAGACCGTTGTTCCTGTTTAACAAGAACATGCTACAATTTTAGTTATAACAAGTAAAACATAAATATAAACACAAAGTAAAAGATAAATATAAGTCATTATATTTAATGCTTACACTTGATGTTTATAATGTTATTAAAGTATAAATATAAAATATATTTTGAGCTATCAAAGTTTGTGATAAAAAGGCAGTTAAGATGCTTGGGGGAAGAGAAATAAAAGAATTTAACAGAAAAATTTGGAGATGACTAAATTCATATCTAAAAAAGAAAAATAAGGCATCTGAAGTTAAAGAATTCATTATATCTATTGAGTAGCAACAAAAAGGAACTATCAGAAACACTTAAAATAAGTGTTTCTTATTATTACCGTGAAAATAACGGTAATCTCCCCACGGGTGTGTGTGTGTGACCCCTGCGTCTCCTCAGACCCAAGTTGCCCCAGGGAAGAGCGGAAACTCCATCAACGGGAACCAAGGCAAACTGCCTTGGTTTCACCCCAGACCCCTTGGGCCCTGTGCTTCGGGAACATCCCAAAAATCAAAACCACGCGGATGCACTAGCATCCAGCGACCCTCTTACTACCTATCTTAAATGAGGTACCAGTGAACCTTGGTTCCCACATCCTTGCTACCCACCCAAACTCTGCAAACAGACCAGACACCTACTAACTGTACTATCTAGTCACCCAAGACCCCACATTTGCAAACTACAATAGTCATAATGGTAAAGCAATGCAAAATTCCATCAAGCTCTGTGAGTGAAGTCACTAGTCCAGATGAGCCAAGCAATACCAATGAGTTGTATAACCTCTCTGATAAGGAATTTCAGAAAGAAATGTTAAGGATTCATAAGGAATTCAAAGAAGCAATGGAATGCAAAATCAATAAAAATACAAGAGGACATGATAGAAGAAGTGAGGAAAATGCAAATGGAAATGACAGATATTAAAAACGAGGTAAATGAAATGAAAAACACAGTGGAAAGCCATCATAGCAGAATAATAGCTACTGAAGAAAGAATTAGTGATCCCGAAGACGAGTTCCAAAAGATTCTCTACACAACACCAGAAGATAGAAAAAAAGACTCACAATTACCGAACAGACGACAAGAGATAATCGGGATGAAGCCAGAAGAAACAACATATGGATCATTGGGGTCCCAGAAGGCCAAGAAGAAAACCCTGATGAAGAAGAAACTGTCAAAGCGATCATTGCTGAGAAGTTCCCAGAACTAAAGAACGCTTGCCTCAAGATCCAGGAGGCCCGTAGGATACCAGCTAAAAGAAACCCCAACAAGAATACTCCAAGACACATCTTAATTAAAATGACAAAAACTATAGATAGAGATAGAACACTGAAAGCAGCAAGATCAAAGAAGGAAATCACATACAAAGGAACATCTCTAAGATTTACAGCAGACTTCTCTGATGAAACACTCCGAGCCCGAAAACAATGGTGGGATATTGTGAAAAGGCTCAGTGAACTGCAGGCCTCACCAAGAATTCTTTATCTGGCCAAACTCACATTCAGATATGAAGGAAAGATACACAACTTCATGGATAAGCAACAACTCAGGAACTTCATGGACTCAAAACCAACTTTAAAAGAAGGACTGAAGGGTCTACTGTAATACGACCAAACCCATAAGCACAACAAGCACAAACAGAAAGATGACACAAAATCCGATGACAACAATCTCTTTCAATGTCAATGGTCTAAATGCACCAATTAAGAGACACAGAGTAACAAAATGGATTAAAAAATTGAACCCAACATTCTGCTGTCTACAAAAAACGCATCTGAATAATCAGAACAAACACAGACTCAAAGACAAAGGTTGGAAGACCATTCTCCATGCAAACAACTCCTCCAAAAAGGCTGGTGTGGCCATATTAGTATCAGACAATATAGACTTCAGGCTGAAAAAGGTTAGAAGGGACAACAAAGGCCATTTCTTATTACTTAAGGGGTATGTACACCAGGAAGAAATTACACTACTAAACATATATGCACCCAATGAGGGGCCAGCAAAATACATAAAACAACTGCTAAGAGACCTCAAAAGAAGACGTTAACAGTAGCACAATAATAGTTGGAGACTTCAACACTGCTCTATCAATGATGGATAGATCAACAAGACTGAAACTCACTAAGGAAATATTGGCCCTGAAGGAAGAAATGGAAGAAAGAGAGCTAGTGGATATATACAGGGCTTTTCATGCCAGAAAAGCTGAATACACATTTTTTCCACTGCACATGGAGCATTCTCCAAGATAGACCACATGCTGAGCCACAAAGCATACCTCAATAACAATTGTCTCAAGTACTAATACCAACCTAGAACTGAGCATTAAATCGAGGCAAAAAGATACACATGACAACCCTTTAATGTATGTTCTGTAATCCATAGTCTGGAGAGGAAGGAAAAGAGAAAGAGAGAGAGAAATTGAAAGAAATAAAGAACCTGCCATGGAGGAGGGCTGGGGAAGGGGGGAGGGAACCGGTGGCGTTGGTGGTGGGAGATGGGCACTGGTGGCGGGTTGGGTGCTGGAACACTGTATGACCAAAGCCCAAATATGAACTTTTTAATTGTATATCTTTGTAATTGTAAAAATAAAAAATTTTAAAAAAATGTTTTTGTAGAATTCACTGGTGAATCCATCTGGACCTGGGCTTTTGTGTTTGGGGAGTCTTTTGATTACCGATTGTATTTCCTCGATGGAGATAGGTTTTATGAGGTATTCCAAATCTTCTTGTTGCAGACTTGGGAGGCTATAGATATTCAGGAATTTATCCATTTCTACTAGGTTCTCTTGTTTCGTGGCATACAGGCTCTCATAGTAATCTCTGATGATCTTTTGAATTTCTGTGGTTTCTGTTGTAATGTCCCCATTTTCATTTCTGATTCTATTTATTTGGGTTCTCTCTTTTCCTTTTCTTACAAGTCTTGCAAGTGGTTGTCAATCTTGTTTATTTTTTCAAAGAACCAGCTTTTGGTTTTGGTTTCGTTGATATTCTGGATTGTTTTTTGACATTCCATCTCATTGATTTCTTCTCTATGTTTTATTATTTCTTTCTTTCTGCTTGGATTGGGCTCCTTTTGTTGATCACTCTCTAAGATCTTAAATTGTGAAGTCAGACTGTTTATGATGGCCTTTCCTTCTTTTCTGATGAATGCTTGAAGAGCTATGAACTTGCCTCTTAACACTGCTTTTGCTGTATCCCACAAGTTCTGGTAATTCGTGTCTTCAGTCTCATTTGTTTCAAGGAATCTTTGGATTTTCTCTTTGATTTCTTTTATGACTTGCTGGTTGTTGAGCAGTGAGCTGTTTAGTTTCAGATACTTGGTATTGGTCTCCGTTTTTGTGTACAATTAACTTCTATTTTCAGTGCATCATGGTTTGAAAAAATAGTTGGCACAATTTCTATCTCCTTGATTTTATGGAGGTATGATTTATGGCTCAGCATGTGATCTATTTTGGAGTGTGTTTCATGTGCACTGGAGAAGAAAGTGTATTCAGCTTTTTTGGGGATGAAATGCCCTGTATAATTCTACCAGCTCTCTTTCTTCCATCTCTTCTTTTTAGGGCCAGTATTTCCTTGGTAAGTTTCAATCTTGTTGATCTATCCAGTGTTGATAGAGCAGTGTTGAAGTCTCCAACTACAATTGTGTTGCTGTCAATGTCTTCTTTGAAGTCTATTAGTAGTTGTTTTAGGTATTTTGCTGTCCCCTCGTTGGGTGCATATATGTTTAATAGCGTGATTTCTTCCTGATATATGCATCCTTTGGCTATTAAGAAGTGACCTTCACTGTCCCTTCTGACCTTTTTCAGCCTGAAGTATATGTTGTCGGATAGCAGTATGGACACCCCAGCCTTTTTTGGATGGGTTGTTTGAATGAAGGATTGTTTTCCAGCCTTTTATTTTGAGCCTGTCTTTGCTCCAATTTTTTCAGGTGTGTTTCTTGAAGGCAGCAGAATGTCGGATTCAATTTTTTGATCCATTTTGCCACTCTGTGTCTCTTAACTGGTGCATTTAGACCATTGACATTGAGAGAGATTATTGTCATGGGATTTTGTGCCATCTTTCTGTATAGGCTGCTTGTTCTTTTTGGGTTATGTCTCATCTTATAGTAGATCTTTCAGTCCTTCTTTTTAAGGTTGGTTTTGATTTTACAAAGTTCCTAAGCTGTTGTTTATCCAAGAAGTTGTATATCTGTCCTTCAAATCTGAGAGTTTAGCTGGAGAAAGAATTCTTGCTGAGGCATTCATTTCATTAAGTTTTTTTACTATATCCTGCCACTGCTTTCGGGCTTGGAGGGTGTCTTCTGAGTAGTCTGCTGAAAGTTGAATGGATGCTCCTTTGTATACAATTTTCTTCTTTGATCTTGCTGCCTGAAGAATTATGTCTCTGTGTATGGCATCCATTACTTTGAGTAGGATGTGTCTTGGGGTCTTTCTATTGGGGTCTCTTCTTGCTGGTAAGCTTCGGGCTTCTTGGATCTGGATGCCTTTGTCCTTTAACTCGGGGAACTTTTCAGCCAGGATGTTTTTATCTGTTTTAATTTCCTTGGGGTTACTTTCCTGTCCCTCTGGGATGCCAATGATTCTTATGTTGTTCCGCCTGGCTTCATCCCATTGTTCTCTGTTCCATTGCTGATCCATTTTCCGGTCTTTTTCCATCTTATGTAGTTCTCTGAGTGCTTTCTGCAGCTCATCTTCAGTCTCACTGATTCTCTCTTTCGCTGCTGTCATCCTACTGTTGAGAGCCCTTATTGTGTTTTTCATTTCATCTACTGAGTTTTTAAGCGATGATATTTCTATTTGCATGGTTCTCATTTTTGCTCTCATTTCCTCCCGTAATTTATTGACTGCCCTTTGAACTTCTTCGTTTATGTTCTCCTGTATTTTATTGGACATCTGCTCCATTTTTTCGTTGAGCTCCTTAAACATCCTACCAATTTCTTCTCTAATTTTATTGTCAGAGAGATATTGCACATCTTTATTCTTTTTTGAGTCTTCAGTGTTAATTCCTTCATCTGTTCTTCGAGTTGGGGATCTGCGTTGTTTCCCCATGGTGTTGCGGTGTTCAGGGATAGATTCCTATAGTGTACTGTTTCTTTTTTCTTGAGGGTATTACCTTCCCTTGGTGTTGAATTTCCTAGTTTTTTGTATTAATAATTGGTTGACTGATTGGCCCGCCCGCCCGCCAGCTGCACCACCCAGGGAGAATGCCTGAGGCGGAGACAGGCCAGTGTGAGAGTTCAAAATGTCCGTTTACTTCCGCTTCCGTTCGGACTTCTGGGGGTTGTAGTTCCACCTTCTGCCGAGACCTGGGGCTCTACCATGGCCCCCAGGCGCCCGCCCAGCCAGCCGCACACCCCAGGGAGAATACCCCATTTTTATTATTTTTGACAATTACAAAATATTCATGTTTGGGTTTAAAGCCATACAGTGTTCCAGCACCCATCCCTCCACCAGTGCCCACCTCCCACCATCTATGTCCCATATACCCTCCCCATCTCCTAGCCTGCCTCCATGGCAGGTTCTCCATCTCTTTTTTCTCTTTCTCTTTTTCTTTCTCTTTCCTTTCTCTCTCTCTCTCTCTCTCTCTCTCTCTCTCTCTCTCTCTTCCCTCTCTTACACTCTTACATGTTGTGGATTGTCATAGACTTTCGACAATCATTGGTCCACTGTTCCTTTCTCTGTCTTACCTAACCTCTGCTCCCACACATTTGTGGTAGTTCGACCTTTGGCAAGACCTCCTGATCCACATTTCGCCTGACCTTGGATATTGGTATCATAGTATGTATATATATATATGTATATATATTTATATTATGTAAATAAATGCGTCATTCTATATTTGTCTCTCTCCTTCTAATTTCACTCAACATGATCTTCTCCATGTTCATCCTTTTATAGGTAAATTTCATAACTTCATTTTTTCCTAACAACTGCATAGTATTTCATTGTGTAGATGAACCAAAGCATCTTTATCCAGTCATCGATTCTTGGGCACTCTGGTTGTTTCCAGATTCTAGCTATTGTGAATAATGCTGCTATGAACATAAAAGTAGGGATGGCTTTTTTGCTGCGTATTTTTGGCTTCCCAGAGTATATTCCCAGGAGTGGTATGGCTGGGTCAGATGGGAGTTCAATTTCTAGTCTTTAGAGGAACGTCCATATTGTTTTCCAGAAAGGCTGTACCAGCCGGTATTTCCACCAACAATGGATGAGTGTCCCCTTTTCCCCACATCCACGCCAGTACTTGTTGTTCTTGCGCTTTTGGATATGTGCCAGTCTCTGTCGTATAAAATGATATGTCATTGTTGTTTTGATTTGCATCTCTCTGATAATTAGTGATGATGAACATTTTTTTCATATGTCTTTTGGCCATTCGAACTTCTTCCTTGGTGAAGTTACTGTTCATTTCTTATCCCCATTTTTTGATGGGGTTGGTTTTCTTCTTATACAATTATACCAGTGCCTGATATATCCTGGATTTTAACCCCTTATCAGATGGGTATTGTGTGAATATTCTTTCCCATTCTGTGGACTCTCTTTGTATCTTGGTCACTGTTTCTTTTGAGGTGCAGAAGCTTTTTAGCTTCATATATGTTCTGCACTTCATTTGAGGTGCAGAAGCTTTTTAGCTTCATATAGGTTTATCTTTTCTTCTAGCTGTGGAGTTTCTTTTTAGCTGGTATCCTACAGCCTCTTGGATCTGCAGGCAATCATTCTTTAGTTCCAGGAACTTCTCAACACTGATGGCTTTGACAATTTCTTCTTTAGGGTTTTCTTCTTGCCCTTCTAGGACCCCAATTATTCATATGTTATTCTTTCTGGCTTCATCCCGATTATCTCTTGTTGTCTGTTCATTAATTGTGAGTCTTTTTTCCATCTTCTGGTGCTGTGTAGAGAATCTTTGGCCCTCTTCTTCGATATCACTAATTCTTTCTTCAGCAGCTATTATTCTGCTATGGAGGCCTTCCATTGTGTTTTTTTTTTCATTTTATTTTATTTTATTATTTCCCCCAAATTTTATTACACCATTTTAGACATACAATTGAAAGATGTTCATGTAGAGTTTTGGTTCTACAGTGTTCAAACACCCATCCATCCACCCAAACCCATCTCCCAGCACCAATGTCCCCACCTCCTTCCCCCCCTCCCAACCTCAACTACTTGGTGGTTTCTGTATGTCATTTCTCTCCTCTTTATATCTCCCTTCCGCCAAACTTTCCTGCACATTGTGGAATGCAGTGCATTAAAGGACATTACTGTTTCCACTATTTTAATGGATCGCACAGCCGAGGCGGCTGCGCGACCTGGGCTCGAACTGGTTTTGCTCTGTTAATCTGGTCATGAGGCAGTTTCCCAGCGTCCGGACAGCGAAGGTGGTGGCTAGTGTGGTGGGCGAGTCTCATCTGGCTGCTTCCGGCAACCCCCAGAGATGATGGGCCCACTCCCAAAACCCATCTGTCCTCCCGGGGACCCATGGTCAGCTGGGCCTGGGGCGAGCCAAGTTCCAGCTTCCCCAGCCGCTTGTGAGGCTCCTCATGCTATGACTGTTGGCCCCAGGGCAGCTCCTGGGCGGGGCCACCAGGCTCGACAAAATGGAGGGGGAATGGCCGACCCCCTGACCCATCTGACGAATTCCCAGTGATTCCCGTTTCTGGGAGCCGCCTACCGGGGCTCGAACTGGTTTTGCTCTGTTAATTTGGTCGTGAGGCAGTTTCCCAGTGTCTGGACAGCGAAAGTGGTGGCTAATGTGGTGGGCGAAGTCTCATCCGGCTGCTTCCAGGACCCCTCAGAGGTGATGGGCCCACTCCCAAAACCCAACGGTCCTTCCGGGGGCCCCATGGTCAGCTGGGCATGGGGCGAGCTGAGTTCCAGCTTCTCCAGTCGCTTGTGAGGCTCTTCATGCTATGGCTGGTGGCCCCAGGGGCAGCTCCTGGGCGGGGCCACCAGGCTCGACAAAATGGAGGGGGAATGGCCAACCCCTGACTCCATCTGACAAATTCTTAGTGATTCCCGCTTCTGGGAGCCGCCTACCTGGGCTCGAACTGGTTTTGCTCTGTTAATCTGGTCGTGAGGCAGTTTCCCAGCGTCCGGACAGCAAAGGTGGTGGCTAGTGTGGTGGGCGGAGTCTCGTCCTGGCTGCTTCCAGGACCCCCCCATAGGTGATGGGCCCACTCCCAAAACCCATCTGTCCTCCCGGGGCCCCATGGTCAACTGGGCCCGGGTCGAGCCAAGTTCCAGCTTCCCCAGCCGCTTGCAGAGGCTCTTCATGCTATGGCTGTTCCTACCATTGTGTTTTTCATTTCGTTTACCTCATTTTTTAATATCTGTCATGTCCATTTGTATTTTTGGTCTGCATTTTCCTCATATCTTCTCTCATGTCCTCTTGTATTTTATTGATTTTGCATTCCATTGTTTGAGTTCCTTATGCATCCTTAACAAATCTTCCTGAAATTCCTTATCAGAGAGGTTATACAACTCATAGTTATTGCTTGGCTTAGCTGGACTAGTGAATTCATTCACTGAACTTCATGGAATTTTGCATTGCTTTACCATTATGACTATTGTAGGTTTCAAATGTGAGTTCTTGGGTGAGGGTGACTAGATAGTACAGTTAGTAGGTATCTGGGCTATTTGCAGAGTTTGGGTGGGTGACAAGGATTGTAGGGACAAAAAGTTCAGTGGTACCTCATGCAAGTTAGACAGTAAGTAGATCGATAGATAGATATTTTTTGGGGTTTTCGGATACAGGTGTAGGGTTCCGGCCTGTTCCCTGGGGTTGATTAGGTCCATGGAGATGCAAGGGTCACACACACAAACACCTGTGGGAGAGGCTCAATCGTTTCCGGAAGTTCAGTTCTTAGACTGTTTAATCTCATCATGGAGCCATTATGCCATTGTATAAGAAATTACTAATATGTTGTTACAGGATAGACAGTGTTTGTTTATATTTTGTTATTGGTTGCCTTCTAATATACTCGTCATTAGAGTGGTGTGGTACTCAGTTTATCAATAGTATAGAGTTTGAAATGTTGTGCTGGCATGAATGCAGCCATGAGCTTCAGGAATTCCAAAAATTTTAATGGGATGATAAAGTTGGGTTAAATTTTTAACTGGGTGCTGACTTTGGGGCAAGGGCATGACCTTTGGATCAACTAAAAAACAGGGAGATGGGGGGAGGTAGCCAATCCCCAACTCTGAAAGTCTGGAGGTTTCAGTCACAAAAGCTGCATTCTTGAGTTTTTCAACAGATTAATTTCTGGGGGGGGGGCTCATCTGAGCATTGGAGTCTGGATTGAACATGGCTATTGTGGAGGTGTGGAGGTTTTCAGCTGCAAGGGCTCTGTTGGGATGGGCAAATAGTTCCTGCTTCCAAGTACTAAACATGGAGATATAAAGCATATTTGCTCAGAAAATGTTTTAGCAAAACAAAGTTATCAAGGTCTTTTCTTCCACATAATGTTAGAGGCCCTCAGTTACAGTTAAAATACATATTAGTAAGTATTAGTAAGTATATTAATAAGAATTAATAAGTATATTATATTCTAATATAAGGAGGATAATTTTACTTTTCTACTCTTTGGGTTGCTGGTTGGTCATAAGAATGCAGTTAACCTAGAACAGATTAATGAGATAAATAGGCATATTCAGTATAAAGTTTATGTGTCAAGGGACCCCCTTCTAAGAGTATGAGGACCCAAAGAAGAAGAAAACCTTTGGGTTGTGTAGAAATGATTCAGATGAAGAGTCAAGCTAAAGGAGGGAGAAGAATGACTATAATAAGGTGCATTTATAGAGAATTATCTGTCATGGTGCTAATAATGCATCAGTTCTCATGCAGTGGAAAGAGTAACTTTCAGTGGGAACTTTATCTTCCATCTTCAGGAGTAAAGGCTGGGGTCAGAGAAACTCTCTGCACCTGCTATTTTTCAGGTAGCTTTAGGTCAAGATAACTCTTATATGCAAACAACGTGCTTAGGGATAACATACTCTGCCACCTTCCAGTGCAGCAAACTGCGTCCACCAAGAACTGCAGCTGAACCCACAGCAGAACATGAGAAGACTTTCAAGCAGAGGCAACTGACTTGCTGACATTGCTCTGACACTTCCAGCCAGAGATCCCTGTGCCTCAGTTTCTTCATCTGTGAAGAACAGATAAAACAAGCCTGCTCCACAGTGCTTCTGTGAGACTGAGTCCCAGTAGGCAGTACAAAGACTAAGGGGCTTGCTTAGCATCAGACAAAGTCTCTATTTCATTGTTGCTTCTTCAAGGCCTGACCTGCCGGACTGAGGAGCTGGAAAAACAGGTCAGATCAGCATGTGACACTGATGGTGGTCAAGCCACAGACTTTTCCAGGTCTGCAAGACTCCCAAAGTATACTCGCAATTTGGGTTTATGAAAATAATTTTTATGATTATAAATCCCCTCTACCTTTATTCTCTCTTCTGAAAACATCATATTTCTTGTCAATGCCACCAAAGACATAGCATGCCTCTCCAGAGGCCTCAGTTGGCCTTGTACATCCAACTCTTGAGATACTCTGTACACCCACCTCTAAGAATACCTGTACATCCCCCTCTTAGTACATCTGTACATTCACCTCTAGGGATACACTCTACACTTACCTCTTGAGACACCTGTACACTCTCTTCTCAGGACAATGTACACCCACCTCTCAGGAAACCTGTGTGCCCAACTCTGGTACATCATGCACACCTTGTAATTATACCGAGGGGGTGGTCTGGTGTCTCAGTGCTCCATGTCCAGCACTCATTTTTCTCCATAGGTCTTATTCTCAATATTGTAGACAATTTGCTGTGCACTTGTGTTACCAAAGAAACAGTTCTCTTATGAACTCTCTCATTGTGCCTCTTAGAAACCAATATTTTCAGCACCAGTTTGCATTATATCAGACTTTTCTTGTTGATATGTTTTTGGAGAAAATTTTACTATTAGGTTTCTAAAAATAATGCTTAAGAAACTAGAGAGATAATGTAGTAGATAAAGTGCTTTTCTTGCACACGGCCAACCTGATTTCAATCCCCAGCACCACTTATGATTACCTGAGCACCTCCATAAGTGATCCCTAAGTACAGAGCCAGGACTAAGCTCAGAGAACTGCTGGGTGTGGCACTCAGGCAAATAATAAGAATAAGAATAAGAATCGTCATAATAAGTACCATTTAAAACTAATCTCACTCAGCTTTATTTGTTTATTTATTTATTTGTTTGTTTGTTTATTCCTCTTTGGGTTACAACCAACAATGTTCAGGGGTTATTCCTGGATCTATACTCAGGAATTACTCCTGGCAATACTTGAGGGGCCATATAGGATGCTGGAATTGAACCTGGGTAAGCCGTGTTCAAGGCAAATGCCTTATTTGCTATATTATTGTTCCGGCCCCTCAGTTTTATTTTTTTTTGAGAAATAAATATGAAAAATTTAAAGTAAATAGTATAGAGGGACTGGAATTAATCCTGAAATGTTTTGTCAGAAATAGAGAAAATATTATAAAATAATTTTAATTTTGAATAGTCTTGGTGGACATGATGAGCGCGAGATAGTCTCTCACCCTGTTCGTTCCATTCTAGGCCATGGGTCCCGATGTGGAGTTCTTCAGCGATCTTCTCGGTCCTATCTTGGCATTAAAATCACCGACTATGATCTTGTAGAAGGTGTGATCTTTTTATAGAACTTCTTTTTGGGTAGGACTCTTCTCGGGTCAGATCCTCTTTCTTTGGTGGGAGACTTGGGCTCTCTTGTATGGTCTAAGTTCTGGCCAGAGCTAGAGTTCTTTCATTATTGGATTGCGGTGGTAGAGCTTTTGCACTATTAAAAGCCTTTTTTGGAACTGTGCCAGACTCGTGAGTTTTCATCCGTTCCCCGGCTGGCCTCCGAGGTAGAAGAGAACTTCTGTCCTGATACTGTTGGGGGACCCCCAGTGGTTCCCCAACATATATCCTGAAGTTGGGGAGACTCCACCCAGCAGACCAGCCCCATCACAGCCGGATCACCCAACACCCACCCCTGCAGCAGCTTTTCCTCAATCTGGCCCAGGCGCCACCATTTTTCCACTTTTTGGACTTCCCCTCTCGTCAGAACTCCACCGAGCAGACCAGCCCATCACAGCCCGGATCGCCGACACCCACCCGGCAGCAGCTTTTTCTCAATCCGGCCCAGGTACACCTGGCAGAGCAGAAACCAGCTTTCCCCGTTGAACCCCCTGCATTCCACGGACCACGAGAGCAACTTCCGACCGAGTCCACCATCCTGATGGAGCCCCGGAGGAGCCCAGAGAAACCCCACACCTTGCTGGCAGCGATCTGTGTCACAATCCACACTCTGCAGCTGGTAAGATCTCCCCCAGCATATTAATCCAGTCTCCAGCCCACAGATTAATCCAGTCTCCAGCCCAGCTTGTCAGAAACCCAGCCTACAAGGACCCGCACCCTGCAGAGACCCGCCCTTCAGAGGAGAGTATTTCAAGCCCAGGAATGCTTGAGCCTAAGACACAGGTACACCCGGCAGAGCAGAAACCAACTTTCCCCGTTGCTGCGCGGGCGCCCGCGTGCGATTTACCTCCAAATTACCATAAATATTCTACCCACCCTCTGAGAGGCCCCACAAAGTAATGAGAATATAGCGCCCGCATGGCAGAGCCCTGGCAAGCTGTCCGATGCGTGTTCGATATGCCAAATCCAGTAACAAAAATGTTTATTTTCCTGACCCAGAAAGAGCCCCTTAATACGGCAGCAGTAAGAAAGGCAAACAAGCAGTGCCTGATAAAATTTCCACGGCCATCCTAGGCTGCCAAAACGAAGAAGGACTAAAATGACTGTCTGTACTTTCAATGCACGTACGCTGGCATCGGAAGCATATATTGAGGATCTGATGGTGCAAGCGCCAAAAGATCAAGTACGACATCATTGGTCTGACTGAGACGAGGAGGCGTCAGTCGCATCATGCTGTATTTGACACCGAGAAGAATTGTTCCTTGGAACATGCGCCGAAAAGAGGCGTCGGTGGCGTTGGTGTCCTTGTCAACACGAACATGGCTGTCAACATTGATTCATTTGAATGCCTAACAAACCGAATAGGACGATTACACTTGAGGAGATGTGGCCCACTGCCAGCAATTTCTATCTTCATTGTCTATGCACCAACATCCACATACAAAGAAGATGAAATTGAGAAATTCTACATGGAATTGGAGGAGTTCTATAAAAAGATCACACCTTCTACAAGATCATAGTCGGGTGATTTTAATGCCAAGATAGGACCGAGAAGATCGGCTGAAGAACTCCACATCGGGACCCATGGCCTAGAATGGAACGAACAGGGTGAGAGACTATCTGAGTTCATCATGTCCACCAAGACCATTCATGGGAACTCACAGTTCCAGAAGGCTGAAGCGAAACGTTGGACATGGGAATCTCCTGGCGGACAGTTCCACAATGAAATTGACCACATCATCTTCAATCGACGGTTTTGTCTGACCGATGTTGCTGTCGTCCCCAAATTCCAGACAGGATCGGACCACCGTCTCCTTCGTGCAAAATTCTACTTCCCGCAACGGGGAGAAAAAGCTGCAAAGTTTAAGAAGAGAACTCCCAGAACGACCACCAACTGGGAACTCTTTGGCACCATTGCAGCAACATGGGAAGATACCATCATTGATGACATCGATGAAGAATACAACCGACTGGTTCAGCACCTCCATGATTGTGCGAAGAATGCCGAGAGAGAGAAAGACACAAAAGGACGCTTGTCTTCAGAAACTCTTGAGCTCATTCGCCAACGTGGCAAGGCGCGAGCCTCAGGAGACCAAATGCTAATGTCCAAGCTTGCTAAACGGTGCAGAGAAGCTATAAAAGCAGACCTCAAAGACAGAAGAGCAGAAATACTGGAAGATGCAGCAGAAGCCGGGAAAAGCATTCGCACTGCCCGCCTGTCCTTCGCCAACTATAAGACCAAGATGACTGCCCTCCGACGCCCTGATGGATCTATCACATCTTCCAGAAAGGCAATGGAGAAGATTATCCAGGACTTCTACTCAAATCTCTTTGATAGCCACATCCACCTGCCCACATACCAAATTCCACAGGATGGATATGTCATTCCCAACGTTCTCCCCTTCTGAAATCCGACATGCCATCTTGTCGGTAAAGAAGGGAACAGCACCAGGCCCAGACAAAGTCAGACCCGAACACCTGAAGAATCTGCCATCGGTACTCATCAATACACTAGCTCGGCTCTTCACCCGCTACCTGTCCGAATGCAAGGTGCCCTCCCAATGGAAAACCAGCAGGACAGTTCTACTGTTCAAGAAGGGAGACATTCACGACATCGGCAACTATCGCCCCATCTGCCTGTTGTCTGTCATCTACAAGCTGTTTACACGAGTCATCCTGAACAGGATTAGCAGAACACTAGATGAAGGACAACCATGCGAGCAAGCAGGTTTCGGAAAGGATTCAGCACAATCGACCATATCCACACAGTAACCAAGCTCATTGAGGTTTGTAGGGAGTACAAGATGCCGCTCTGTCTCACGTTCATTGATTTACAGAAAGCCTTTGATTCTGTGGAGACTGAAGCAGTCATCGAAGCCCTAGCCAAACAGGGTGTTCAAACCCAATACATCAAGATCCTTCGTGAGCTGTATTACGGATTCACCACCAGGATCTCACCATTCTACAAAGAAGTGATCATTGATGTCAAAAGAGGGGTTCGACAGGGTGATACCATCTCACCAAAACTCTTCAGTGCCACCCCGAGAACATCATGAGACAATTAGAATGGGAAGGAATGGGAGTGAAGATAGATGGTCGGCAACTACCACCACCTCCGCTTCGCTGATGACATCGTTCTAATAACACCAAACATTAGCCAAGCGGCACAAATGCTGGCTGACTTTGACCGAGAATGTGGAAAGGTAGGTCTACAGCTGAATCTGAAGAAAACTATGTTCATGAGAAATGAACTAGTTCCTGAGGCCCCATTCACTCTCAATGGAACAAACATCTCTGAATGCAGCAGTTATGTGTACCTAGGTCGAGAAGTCAACATGATGAACGACCTAAAACCTGAGCTGCGCAGGGAGGAAGAGAGCGGCATGGAATGCCTTCAAAGGCATCGAAGAAATAGCTAAAAGGACAAAGAACCTCCGGCTCCGGGCACATCTCTTTGACTCCACCGTTCTCCCTGCATTAACATACGCCTCAGAGACCTGGGCCCTACGAAAGCAGGATGAGAATGCTATTCGGGTCTCCCAGAGAGGCATCGAAAGAGCTATGCTTGGAATATCACGCCTCACTCAAGTGAGTGAAGGAATCCGGAGTTCTGACCTCCGTCGCTATTCCAGAATCAGGGACGCTGTCTCGTTTGCCAAGGCATCGAAAATCAGATGGGCTGGACATGTAATGCGATTTGGAGACAACCGCTGGACTAGAGCCGTTACCGACTGGATCCCACGGGATGTCAAAAGATCACGTGGCCGCCCACCTACAAGATGGTCAGACTTCCTTGTTAAGACCCTGAAGGAACGGTTTGAGGCTCTTCATATTCCTGAATCAACCAGATGCCATTGGGCTACATTGGCACGTGATAGGGTCCAATGGAAATGTTACTGGCCCCCTCGAGCAAATCGATGAATAACGGGATTCAAGTGATCAAGTGATCAAATTTTAATTTTGAAAACAAATACTCTATAAAATTAGAAAATGTTTTCTTAGGGTTATGTCTATACTGCAGGGCAACTATGCAGTGACTTAGTTAGGATCTATTGAAAAATTAGCCCCATTGTAAGATCAGAAAAAAGGAGGAAAGGGCGGCCATTGGAAGTCTGGAGAGGGTATGAAATGCTCCTCTCAGGATACCTCTAGAAATCTCCTGTCCACATGCTGAAGCCATCGCCTGGATCCCAAATCAAAGCTCTGAGGACAGCAGTGCTGCCTGGCTGCCTGGGGTGACTTATGTCACCTCTCACTTTGGAGTGGCAGGTGGAAGGTGACATAGGTTTGCTGGTGCTGGTGTTTCTTTTTTTTTTTTTTTTTTTTTTCTTTTTTTGGGTCACACCGGCGTGCCGGAGTTACTCTGGCTCTGCACTCAGGAACCACTCCTGGCGGTGCTCAGGGACCATATAGGATGCCCGGGATCAAACCCGGCTGGCATGGGCTGGCCGCATGCAAGGCAACACCTAAACCGCTGGACTATCATTCCAGCCCCAGTGCTGGTGTTTCTAATCAGTGCTTTGAGATGTCAAGATTCCAGTTGCCTGTGAAACACAAACTAGAGTCCGCTGTGACTCCTGCAGTAAATTGCTGTTTCTTGCTCGGAAAGTTGCTGGTCTGCTGACTGCAAATGGGGAAGCAAACAAGAAGAACATCTCCTGTGCCTGCGGGTCCTCACCCCCCAGTGCAGCCTGGCAGCTTACACGTGGTCCCAGGCTTTCTGACTCCCTGGGAGAGAAGCTACTCCTTCCCCTCAAACATCAGGAGACATCACTTACACGGACTTTCTGCATCCCGTTTTTTCCCTGTTTGCTTAGGCACAAAAAGACCTAAAAGGTAAAGTAGACATTTCACACTCAACTTTTTTTCCCTCTGCAGGAGCAAAGCGTTTCTAATCAGAAGTTCGGGCATGAACAGAAGTGAGACCCCTGGAAGGGGTAGTAGACGTGATGGAGCAACCATTCTCACTTCATCGCTGAGTGTTGGAATATGAACATTGTTATATGAGGAGCAGAGCCATATGTGGGCTGCTGACTCAGACACTGTATAGATATTTCTGGTGTTTGTCCCCAGTGAGCTGAACATCTATAATCCCCCACTCAGGATCCACCTGCCCATCAGGTTGTCTGCCACGGTCTCAGGGGCATGGTCAGTCGAGATCCCTGACCACCAGAACCTGAGCATTTCTTTTACTGTGTCGTGAGTCTCTAATTTGAGACAGTATTATGGAAATTTGATGGTGATGAATAAGACACTCCTTCAATTTATGGGAGACATCTCCATATTGGTCTGTTCCACTGAGGTCACATATTTGTCCCTTCAGCATGCTACTGGGAGGCTGGTTTTGTCCCCTCCCGGGAGGAAAAAGTGGCCTCAGTACTTTGCTGTACACAAGAAGAGCAGTAGCAATTATACACACCAAGTGTGTTCAGGGCTTCCTCTTGGCTCTGCACTCAGGAATCATTCCTGGTCAACTTGGGGCACCACAGGGAATGCTGGGGAATAAAACCTGGACTGGCTGCATGCAAGGTAAATACCACTCACTGTACTGACTCTCAAGCTTCATATACACTTTTAAAAAAAATCTTATGTCTGTCTATCTTACCTCTGTGGCCATTTTTTTTTTTTTTAACATGGGCACTTTAAACATGTGTCAAAGAGGCTGGTGAAACAAAACACCCTGGGGCGAGTGATAGTCCAGCGGGTAGGGCGTTTGTCTTGCATGCGGCTGACCCAGGTTCAATCCCGGCATCCCATATGGTCCCCTGAGCACCGCCAGGGAGTAATTCCTGAGTGCAGAGCCAGGAGTAACCCCTGAGCATTGCCAGGTGTGACCCAAAGAAAAAAAACAAACAGAACACCTGGCGTCTACAGACTGTGTGTTCTTGTTCCCTTGATTATTGAAGAGTTAACAGTAGTAGCCACTTGGATAATATTCAGTCAAGGCACAGATGCCTTCACCTTTATCCATCTTGAGTTTCGGTTCCCAAGTTATGTATTGATTACTCAACAGTCTTCAACCATTCCCCAGTTTCACAGATTCAAAAGCTTGTAAAATTCCATCTACCCCTTGGTTCCAACTGCTGGTGTGAGCATTGGTCATGCTGGATAAGTGTTGTCTGAGTGTTTTAAAAAGATTGATAATGCGTAGTATAATGGACCAAAATTCACATATGCTATCTGGTCAAAATATCCGGTATTCTAATTAGCCAAAAAGGGAATAGATTATGCCTTCCTGGCCACTCATGTCTGAATATAAATGTAGTGACCCCTGAATTCTCTTTGGTTATTTTATTAGTGACATATCTGTGATGCTCAGAGGTTTTACTAATTGATTAAGGAAGCTATGCTACTAATAACTTTTTAGAGAGCTCAAACTTTTAATGTACATAATCCCTAATAGCAGGAGCTGGTTGATAATGCGGTTTAGGAACTATTTTAAAGTGGTCTCAAATCTGCTAGCATGTCATGCTTTACCTTCTGACAGTTGGAAGTATCCAAGTTTGATGACTTATTGTTCTGTCCTTGGAGTCAGGATCCACTGAGCAAGCAATTTCTCCTGATCCAAGTGACCAACTCCTATACCACCACTTGTAGTTTCTAAGTTAAAAGGGATAAAACTAGTAATTAAAATTCATTACTCTGATTGCTTCTCATATTCTTCCCTAATGCTTGCAGAGATTTTTGAATTCTTAAGGAATTATGAAAGTAGCGTAAGCAAGTCACCTGTTTAGGCTGGTGGAAAAGCTTTTGAAGAGGCTCAGTTATGTTTCTTACAGTGTTTTTGTCAAAAAGACATCTTACTGTCGTTCACTATGTGTTGAAAGACCTGCAGCTCCTAGGAGGTGATTGCGCAAAAACTTATCTCAAGAATTCCATTTGCTCTCCTTAAAATCACTCTAAAATGAATCACATCATATTTCATCCTGCCCATTACCTCCTAAGAGTGAAGTCATTTAAAGTAGTTTGGCCAGGAATCATTTTCTAGTTGGAACCATTGATCTCCCTGTCTCCTGTTGGAAGTCTAGTTGATGAAACTGGCATGGGTATCATTAATATTGAACAAGAAATGTTTTGTACATCCCATAAGTTCTGGGTGTCCTGGCTGGGAGTAATTAGTACTGAAAGGAGTACCTTATTGCAGAGGATAGCCGATAAAAAGTGTACAGATAAAAAAAGGCTCTCATTGGCTAGAGGAGACTTTTCGTGATTGATATTTCCAGCAGTAGGGAGCTATGAAAGCTCTTGACTTGTCAACACAAAACAAGCTTTTGTGTTTGTTGTTTTCTGGGAGAAGTCTGTCAAAAAAACAACCTAATCAAGATCTCAGAATCTCTTTAACTGCTGACTGATCCCCTTCAGAGGCCGTGGCATGCTCCAGGAGTGTGGAAGTACTGGGATTGGCTTCCTGACTCATCTATTCTTCTCTTTACTCTCACAATTTCGAGACAAGAAAATGAGCTGGCTTAAAAACTTGATCATTATATGCATTCATCTCAGATTTACAGAAGGCAAGTGAAACTTTAAGGTCCCTTCACCCAGGAAATACCGGCAAAAGTTGATGGCAGTGTCTAATAACGTTTTCTTTTCTAATTATTTAGTGGAATCTAACACAGATATTCTTTAATTTTTTAATTTAGACATCACTGCATTTCTTGGTATTATTAATGATGTAGTTCTATACATGCAGAGTCCCAACCTGCGCCCTTCCCCAGAGCATCTGCTTACCTTAGTTTCTGCTTCACCTGTCCCAACACCACACCCTTCCCAAATTGTCGCTTGTTTCATGTGGTGCCCCCCACCCCCCAGCTAGCACACCTCCTGCCTCCCAACCATAGTAAGCTCATCATTTCCACATTCTGTGCCTTTTGGCCATTTGTTATGACCTAATTGTGTTCCTTATATCCCACATATAAGAAATCATTGTGTCTGTCCCTCTCCTTCTGGTTAACCTCACTCTGCATGGTGCACGTATCCATCCATAGAACAAACTTTCAAAGCTAAAGTTGCATTTGATTAGTTCACTTTTTGGCATCTACCACAGGAGCTCCAAGTAGTACATGTATACATGTATATATACATACTTCAGTTTCTTTTTTTCTTTCTTTTTTTTGGTTTTAGATACACTGAGCTGTGCTTAGAGAAGACCCGACAGCTTTGTGCTCAAGGATCCCTCCGACCATGTGGTGCTGGGGGTGGTACAGATTGACTGAGTATAAGACACTGCAAGCTGCCCTATACTGCACTGTCTTTCTGAAACCCCATACCAACTTATTTTACCATTCATCTGTCTTTGGACAATTGGGTATTTTCAGAAATTAGATATTGTGCTATGTACATGTTGTAATGAACAACTTAGAACACACATATGCTTTTACAATATACTGTGCATATCACCTACACTGCCTGGTACACCTCCACTAGTTGCTGTGCACATCCCTACACTGCCTGGTACAGCTCTACAAACTCCTTTCTGTGCAGATCCACTACACTGCCTGGTACAGCTCCACTGACTGGTTGTGCAGATCCACTGTTACTGGAACTCCTCTAAGAGACCTCTGCATCTGCCCTAGTTTGCCTCCTGCAGAGTCACTTTATAGATATAAGGGTAGCGTCCCAAAATGGCAGTTTATCTGACCATATATTCTGTACTGGCTGCTATAAATATTCTCTCATGCTACCACAATCCGTCGATGGGACTAGCTAGATCTTACCAGCATATTTGCCTGCCGCGTTGGATCTCTAAGTAATTAGACCAGAGAGAAATGCTGTTTGCCTACAACTTAAGCAAGCAAGCAGCAAACAAGCATGGCTCCCTGATAACTCAAAGACAACTAAAATACAAAACTACTACCGTGAGAGTAGGTGAGACTCTTGTAGAAGGCTTGGAAAATATTTGCTGGCATTAGTATTGGTCTTTTGGTACAGAGAGACACATGCCATCTCAGAAACCACCTTCTCTACCCCTATAAAGAGGCATTTCCAGGCAGATCTTGGCTCAGAAAAGACGTTAGCATATAATAGGGCCTAGGTGAGGGTGCTGGGAGAAATTACCTGTAGACATTTGGGCCCTTCTGCTTCCCATAATAGTGGGAGGTCTGAGTTGCAGGGAGTATCAAACCAGCCTGCTTTCCTCTCTCTCTCTCTCTCTCTCTCTCTCTACTCTCTCTCTCTCTCTCTCTCTCACAAAAAACTCTCTCTCTCTCTCTCTCTCTCTCTCTCTCTCTCTCTCTCTCTCTCTCTTTTTGGCTCTTTAATTTTGTAGGCTGCACCTTCTTGAGTCTTGTCTTTGTCTCCTCTCTGGGAGCCTTTGCGTGGTAGCAGCCACCATGCTTGGCCCTACTGCGTGGCTAGGGTTCTAGCTAGAATCCCAAGCACCAGGCTTTCCTATTGCTGATTTATGCCTGAACCTGTAATACGTAAACCCTTTTAAAACTGCATCAGATTCTGAGTCTTCATCCATTTACCTTGCCAACTTTGGAGGTAGAGAACTTCGCTTCCCGGCATTGTTGGGGACGGCGGCGGCCCCAAGATCTAGTGTACCTGGATGGGCACCCGGCATCTGGAAGGCCCCACCAAGATGTTAATAGACTTTCCCTGAAGCCAAGAGCAGCATTTAAACCTGTGAGTTAAAATGGGTTACCTCACGGAGGTATTTTCTTTTGTTCTGGCTTCGCCTGTTTTTCAATTGGTAGTAAAAGTGGTGACTTTATAACTCCTGCTTTTCTTTCTGAAAGTCATGACATTAAATCCAGCAAACAGATTTTAAAAAGCTTGACGATAACCTAGAGGAAAAAAAGAAACCTACAGGAGAGCGAGCTCTCAAGCGAAAATCTGCCGGAGTTAATACCTCCCGAAGAACTGGGAATGCCTACTCGATGAGACTAAAGATCTCAGTTGAGGGCTTCCCTAAATGCCTAAAACTCTGATGAGGAGGATGGGAGGAACAGATTCTATTCACCCAGCCTGTCCCGGAGCCACCACCCTGCTACATGAAGTTCCTCCTGTTCTAAATTTAATAGTCTAGAGCAAAGCTCTGGAAGCACCAACATTCTAATGAAACTATTCTTTGTTCACAATAGTACTGCAGTACTATGCTTGTGATTTTTGTGATAAAACTGCACTCCCCCAACAGAAGCTGAGTGCAAGTTCTAGAGAGCAAGTTTAAGTTTAGGTAGAGCTTTCCTGGACCTTTGGTTTAAGGAAATGAAAGGTCAGATTTCTTGGTGGCATCTTTATTTAATTCAGC
>JAJIBD010008817.1:0-70443 GCA_021461705.1 Cryptotis parvus
ATGACCTATGACCAACATATTACAAGAAGGAATAGAAATGTAAAAACCCAAATCCCATGATAATAACCTCCCTTATTTTGTCAAATGTAATACAAGATCTAAAACAAGATAGAGACATTTGTTTTTCTTTGGGGGAAATGCTTTCAAAACTTGCAGGAAGTGCTTTTAAAACTAATTAATTTTGTGTGATAAATGTTGCATTTGTGGTGAGGCAGCATGGAGTCTGAAGCAGAGAAAGCGCTCAACTTGCATATGGATAACAGAAGAAAATGGGCCAAATGCTTAAAAGACAAAATAAAACAAAACAACCACATACTCAAATTCAAACAAAGTAAAATAAAATAAACATGGATGCATGGGTTGCAGCAAAACTACTCACGGGTACAAGCCATGGATGGAGGGTCTTTGTCTGCCGGAAGTAATTATTCTCACACCTGCAGTTGACTGAACCATCTTCGTAAGTAGAACTGTGAGGTGGGCATTTGGCACACTTCATATTACCATCTGAAGCCTTGTAGAAGCCTGGTCGACAAGCTATAAACAAAATGACTCCTTTAAAAATCTGTGATAATTTTGGAAATGTAATGATGAAAATACACTCAAAGCAGATTTGAAGATGTTGGGTCACACCTTCATGACGGAATATTTTTTTTTAATTTTTTCTCTCAAGAAGTTACAGAAGAAAGCAGTGTAACCTAGTGTAGTTTTTCTACATACATGTTTGAATTCATAGCAAATATTAGAAGGAAAAAGAAACCTACAAGATTTAGATTATCTTGGCAGTAGTGTGTGATGAAATTTCCAACTCATGTTTTCACAGCTTTACTTGGCATTGGAATATTTTTTGGAGAAAATATAGCAAAATCATGTCATCATGTAGGCATCTCCTTCTAAAACATGATGCAATGTATATATTATCTGCACTGCAGTTAGCACTTTATGACATACTTGTTTTCTAATTGGATACTGTGCATATAATTTTATTCCACAAAGTATAGGCCACACGAGGAAAAAACATGTCTTTATTTATATTTTAAGATTCTTTTTACATAGTTTTCAAAAGTTATGATTATTTTTCTGCTTTGATATTTTCCTTCATTAGCTCATGCAGAGGACCGAAATAAAGGTTTCAATGTATCCCATCTCTTTATATGAAATATAAACAATCTTCTATTTAAACTGGCAAGTGTGTGAATTACTAGATTAAAAACTGTTAAAGAATTCTATGCTACCTTTATTCTTTTTAGACACGTGTCAGTGTAAAATAATTTTCAATCCCAATTGCTTTCTCAGAATCGATTTAGCTTCCCTTTTCATATTCCCTAGTTACTGTTTTTTCAAAGTAGGTTTTGTACTATAATATTCTTGAAAAATTCAAAAAATGCACTTTTCATTTGCTCCAATTTTACAATTATATTCTGAACTTCAAACAGTAAAAAGTCCTACCAAGAAGTCACTCAACATCTCTTTTAGGAAGGAATTCAGGCTCTAAGTTTTAAGGTTTTTAGTATATTATATTTAGAAGCCAAGTTATTTTTAAATTTCTAAAAAAATTTCAGTGCTGCATTGAGATTTGTAAAGCACTTGCACATACAATAAACCATAATACAGTTTTTTTTGGACTTTCAAAAATCTTTATATCAGCCACACATTTACAGGTTACTGGCATTAAAGTAAAACATTTGTGAATAAAATGTAAACATATTCATCATATAGATCAATAAGTAGGTTCAATGCCTCTAATAGCATATTTTCATGCTGAAAATTTATGTGGGATATATTGCAAAAGATAAACTGTTAAAATAACAAAATAGGGAGGTCTAATGCCATAGAACAGTAATTAAAACACATAACTGGCATGTACAAGGTCCTAACTATTCCCCAGCACCACCTGCCACTACAAGCACCACTATAAGTGATATCTATATAAGATATAGAAGAAAGTGAAATACAATAGTTAAAATTATGATTATTAACCTATGTTTTTTCTGCCTTTGAGTTCCTTCAAATGACTGCTCTAAGACCATTTTCCATCAAAATGAGTAATCTTGGGTACAATAAGTTTTAAGTGGTTAAGGCAATAGTTTTAAGTGGTTCTTTATTAAGAACCACTTAAAACTATTGCCTACAAAATGGATTAGGATTATAAATTTTTGAACATTGTCCTTAAGCTCTGGTTAGAATCTTCAACTCATATCTCATATCATATTGCCTCAGGGAAAATGATTTTAAGTATAAATAAACTATGTACTTAACTTCTGGATTCAATTTCGTTCATAACTGAGTGCCTCTAAATTTTTAAGAAGGTGTGCTGAGTCCTTAAAAAATTAACTCATAGGACTCCAATACACATTGTTATTTTGTTTGATTGTAAATTTTATTTGAGGCTTTTGTGGTTTTTATAATATTAAGTCTAAAGATATTGGCTAAATACTCCATCACTTTTTGTTAATGATTATACAGTGCATGATACTTTAAAAGGCATGGCATTCATGAATTTACTTCTTAACAGTAACACTATAGCAAATTTTTAGCCAGTGTATTAAAAGTAACTTAACTGGATATTTAAAGTGTGATTTATGACTACTATGTACCTTTTAATTATCAAACGTAAATGAGATCACCTTAGAAGAAGAATGTCTTAGAGATATACTAACACATAGATTTGATGCATTTATTACTATTCATTCTCTTTACTAGCCCTGAAGGTTTTAATGTCCTGATGTGCCCTTTCCCAAAGGGTCCTTGATACTTTTTAAATTTATTTTTTGGTTTATTGGCCACATTCAGAGGTGGTCAGAAGTTTCTCATGGCTCTGAGCTCAGGGATTTCTCCTAGTGGCTTAAAGGACCATGTGGTATGACAGAGATCAAGCCCAGTTTGGCTGGATGCAAGGCAAGAGCTCTAATCAATATACTATGCTATACCTCTAGCCCCAGAGCTCCTGCAACTTAAAGTTGACCAAAGATATTTAATACAATTGAAGAAAATATAGGAAAGACCCTCCACAACATTGAAGATAAAGGCATCTTCAAAGGTGAAACGTCACTAACAAAGCAAATAGAAGAAAAAATAAACATACGGGACTGCATGAAACTAAAAAGCTTCTGTACCTCAAAAGAAACAGTGACTAAGATACAAAGGCAGTCCACAGAATGGGAAAGAATATTCACCCAATACCCATCTGATATGGGGTTAATATTCAGGATATACAGGCACTGGTAGAACTTTACAAGAAGAAAACAAACAACCCCATCAAAAAATGGGGAGAAGAAATGAACAGAAACTTCAACAAGGAAGAAATTTGAATGGCCGAAAAACATATGAAAAAAAATGCTCATCATCACTAATCATCAGAGAGATGCAAATCAAAACAACAATAGTAATATCATTTTACACCACAGAGACTGGCACATATCCAAAAGAGCAACAACAAGTGCTGGTGTGGATGTGGGGGAAAAAGGGAGACTCATCCATTGTTGGTGGGAATGCCGGCTGATACAGCCTTTCTGGAAAAAAATATGGACATTCCTCCAAAAGACTAGAAATTGAACTCCCATTTGACCCAGCCATACCACTCCTGGGAATCTACTCTGGGAAGCCAAAATCACGCAGCGGAAATACTATCCCTACTTTTATGTTCATAGCAGCATTATTCACAGTAGCAGAATCTGGAAACAACCAGAGTGCCCGAGAATCGATGACTGGATAAAGAAGCTTTGGTACATCTACACAATGGAATACTATGCAGCTGTAAGGAAAAATGAAGTTATAAAATTTGCCTATAAATGGATGGACATGGAGAAGATTATGTTGAGCTAAATTAGCCAGGAGGAGAGAGACAGATACAGAATGACTGCATTTATTTGCATAACATAAATATATATGTACATATTATGATACCAATATCCAAGGTCAAGTGAAACATGTATCAGGAGGTCTTGCCAAAGGTGGAAATTATCACAAACATGTGGGAGTCAGAGGCCAGGTAAGACAGAAAAATGGAACAGTGTGCTAACAATTGTCTAAAGTAGTCATACCAACCTAGAACTGAGCATTAAATACAGGCAAAAAGATACACATGACAGCCCTTTAATGTATGTTCTGTAATCTGAAACCTGGAAGGGAAGGAAAAGAGAGAGAGAAAGGGAAAGAAATAATGAGCCTGCCATGGAGGTGGGCTGGGGCATGGGGAGGGAACCGGGGACATTGGTGTTGGGAGATGGGCACTGGTGGAGGGATGGGTGCTGGAACACTGTATGACCAAAACCCAAATATGAACATCTTTGTAATTGTATATTTCACAGTTGTGTAATAAAATACTTATAAAAAAGATATTTAGTACAGTTCACCAATGAACACACTGCAATCTGCTATCGGATTGTATTTTGGGAACAGATTCTACACAAGTTCATTTGAGAAAGGTCTTTGAAAGGTAGTAGGAAAAGGACTATAGGAAACTTAATTAAATATGCAAATAGATCTATGCGAAGAGACAATATTAGGTAGAAGTATGTGGTCAAGATTGTTGATGATATAAAGATGATATAAACCCTTTTGCTCTTTTCTATAGATACTATTTTCTTTCCAACTTTCCCTCAGTTTTCTAACTCAGACTTTACTGCAAATAGAGATAAGATGGCAACAATTACAACAAATAGGTGGCCCAAAACATCTAAACAGAAATATGATTATAGTATTTGGGATACTTTTCCTTAATACCATGGTCCAAATGCAACTGAAGTTACTCTATCTGTATCCTAGCTTTTATTTTGCCTACAGTGACTTACATGTGACAGTAAATTAAAGGTCAAGAAAATTTGAGTGCTAGGTACCTTGCACTAGTTGATGTATAAGAACCTATTCCAAGAATTATTTTTAGTTCAGAAAGAGAACATAAGCTTACTAATTGTGCTTATGTAGTATTCTATATTTTACCTTTCAACAAAAGTATTTCTCAGCAAACTAGAGAACAGAGAGGTCAGCTGATACATATAAGTTAATAGAATAATATTCTGAAGGAACTAAAAAATTATAAGAAATCACATGGCTGATCTGAATGTTTTGTAATTGAGGTCACTGGAGTCTCAAAAGTTAGATACTGCACTGAGAGACTCTTCCTACATCTTTTGGCACATGGGAGCTTAAGATAGACTCAAATCATCAATTTATAATCACTGTATGTAAACTCTGGACAAAGAGCAATGCTTAACTGAACTGGATAGCACTTATTAAAAATCTACATCCAAATAACAAAATTCTGACTTATACATTCCATGAGTCAGTGGTAATTCTGATTCATGTCTGTGTGCCCTTGTTTGCTGAATACTAACATTATAGATAGATTTCTTTTTAAAAAAATATTCTATTATACCAATGTGAGATACACAATGACAAAGATTTTTGTTTTTAGTCGTACAGTGTCCCAGCACCCATCCCTCCACCAGTGCCCATTTCTCAGCACCAATGTCCTCAATTCCCTCCTTCTTCCCCCAGCCTGTCTCTATGACAGGGTCTTTGTCCTTCTCTCTCTCCTCTCTCTCTCTCTCTCCCTTCTATTACACATTATTGATAGGTTTTAAAACCAAGATTATTAAAGGGTTAAGATTAGTTTACAGGAGGCTGCTCCAAGTGCTTGGGGTTCTGGACGATGCTTCCTGCAGTAGTAAGCCATCTAGACTTTCCTGTTCAAGTTAGAACCTAAACATGCAGTACGTATTTCGTTCTGTGATGTCAGAGATCATCAGGCTCATCTCACTGAAGTTTAGTACCTCCAGATATAAACCACTCAGTAGAGATTAATATAGGATAGCTATGTGGTGACATCCAGTATTATGTCTCTGACTGAAATTTTAAATTCTTTATGTGAAAACAAATCACAATCAATTTGGGATGGTGCTCAGGGCTTACACTTGATTTTTCCCTCAGTGAACACTCCTGGCGGTTACAGAGACCATACATGGTGTCAAGGATCAAACCGAGTCATCCACATGTGAGGTGAGAGCCCTACCTACTATGCTATTATTCTGGCACTTTAATCTTAATATAACTAGACCGATTCTGTATGCCGTTATTATTATAGAAATAGGTATCCTGTCTTGAGAATATGCATACTGAGATACTATACAACCTAATATTTTTGCATATCTTCCTTGAGTAATTCTCATATTTATCTTATTCTGCCAACTTTAGATGTTTCTAAAATCTTATACAAAGAAAAGTACCAAATGTGAAGTACAAATATAATGATCTAGTTTTTTCCTATTAAATTGGTATATCTGAAAATCACTACATCTGTAGTAGTCTTGCTTGTTTTGTAAATTAACTTGAAATTCCATTTTTATTATTATTATTTGTGTGCTAGGGTATAACTCTGAGAAATTTAGAGACAGACATTATTTCCTATTCTTTCTGTATGCACAGAATCTAAAATATTTCAACACCCGGCTGTTGATCAATGCATTTCTTTTTTGTGTATCCTTTACCTGTGACGAATTGTCCTAATAAGCCGTAAATGTCCTTGTTTGTTAAATAATAAGCATTCACCAATTTATCCTTATAATTAACTCTCCAGAATATATACTGTGTATAGTATGTATTCCATGCCAAAGCAAAAAGGATTCTTAAATTTTCTAAGTAAAAAAAGAAAGTAATAAACACACACATATACTTCAATTATATGTACTTTATAATTGTTTGGGGTTAAAATTAATCATTGGATGACCACAGCTATAATACAGAAAGTAGTGTTCTCCATTTACATGAAGTCAACCCAGGTTTGATCTTTGGCACCTCATTTGTCATCCTGATTCTTCCACTAATGATCCCTGAGATTCAGGAGCATGCCCTGAAAACTGTTAGGAGCGGCCCCTAAGGCAAGAACTTAAATAAAATTAAATGGGCTGGAGAGATAGAACAGTGAGTAAGGCACACAACCAACCAACCCAGTTCTATCCCTCATGTCCCATATCGTACCCAACATAGCCAGGAAATATTCCTGAGAGCAGAGCTGGGAGTAATCCCTAAGCATCAACAGGTGTGGCTCCCAAACAGAAAAATATTATAAATCAATAAAATATAATAAAGCAAATAACTGAAACTATAAATTCATATAGGATAACAAGTAAAAAATACAATAATTTTCTGACTTAACTGCAAATGTAATTTTCTGTTTGTTTTGCTTTGGTCTATATAACCAAAGCATGGAGATGTTACTGGTGCCCACTTAAGCAAATCAGTGAACAACAGGAAGACAAGTGATACAAGAGACAAGTTTGCCTTGGTGTTGTTGAGATAGAAAGCTTCCCTGCTTCTGGGTTTTCTATCTCAGAACTGTACTATGAAGTTCATTCCAAGTGTTATCTACTACAATTATTACTCTACTACTCCATATCAGGACATGCACTTTATTAGGGAATCTGTATTACAAAATAAAAGTGGACAGCACAGTTAGCAGTAATAAGTAGAGAGAGAGAAATAAAGTTCGACTTAAAACAAAGGCTCAAAAATAGGATAGTTGACAAATAGCAATTGATTTCCTTCACAGATATCTGTTTATAGGTAAAAGAGGGTCATAGTGATTCTCACTGGAAAAGACTTTATGGGAAAAATCTATGTAGCCTTTCAAATTTATTTCAATTCAATGCCCAAATATATTCCCTGTTCACAAGTGTATTATAGGGCACCTCTTAATTTTAATTTAGGCAGAACTATTTATATAGCTAGGTTATTATCATTTTTTCTTTAAGCAAAACTGCTTATATTGATAATATAAATCAGTTTTCGATTCTCTCACCTTTTATCAGTAGGGTGCAACACCATTTCAATAATCCCTACATTTCCTTCAATATATATTAGCAATGAACATTACATTTTAATTTTAATCTGTCAGAATTATTACAATTTTAAATAAAATTAATTACAATATTAAACAATATAAAATTTAAAAGTCCGAGAGACTTATGAACTGGTAAAAATGTATTGATATAATTGTTTCAAGTTTTTGAAATGCAAGTTGCAAAGGCACATATTTTTCTGTTAATGGCTAAGAAAATGAAATAGAATTTAAAAGACTGTTAGTCCATGATGAGGTTTATTTGTCCCTCCCTTTTTCTTTGGTTAATTTAACCTTTAGTTCCTGTAAGTGCTGAGTTAGTGAGGCAATGGTTAGCCATTCATTGAGCAAATTCCTGAACTTAGCAAAAAACCACAGGATAGGCTAGAGTGCAAGAAAAACAAGGAAATTCTGACCAAATGTTAAGTTTCTATTGAAAAACTAAAAATATGAACAAATAATAAAAGGAAGCCCAACTACTAACAATTGGAAATGAATGAATTAGGAATATTTTGGGAACCTTTCTAAGACCATGTTTATGGAGTAGTAACAATAAAACAGGAAATCAGTTCTCTGGAACTGTAATAATAGACGAACAGCTTGGAAAATAATAAAGACAGGAATTCAAAACAAGGAATATTATAAGTACTACATATACAATGAATAATAATCCTAGAAAAGTCGAGATAGAATCTTGGCTACACTCCCAAGGCACATAGCAGAACTCTCCTCTAATTTGCAATTGATGGCTTTGAGTTATGCTGATACAGAGAATGGGTAAAGTCTCCATAGTGAAAGGAAAACAAATGTCCTTCGTAAACTATGGTGGCTACTGTTGAAAGAAACTGGACAGTCTTTCAATTGCAAAGTGAATTTTGTCTCCAGTTGACTAATGTGGTTGACTTTTAAGAGAAAACATGGTCCTAATTAAGGGTTAAAAGCCTCATTTCAATTTGAATTAACTTTAAATTAAAAAAATAAAGCTGTTGGTAAATAGGGCCGTTTTAGTATTCAGACTCAGCTTCATATACACAAGGCTATATTATCAATTCCCAGCCATAAACACAAACTAATGACCAGAACCAGCACTGACTAAACAGATGATTTCCTGGCCTTGCAATTCCAGGCCTGACAAGGTCTATTTGGCTGTACAAGGTCAAAGCAACTGTTTATTCCCAAAATGAGCTGCACTCCACAATCTTACAGGAACTCTATTCTTTGACATTTGAATGGCGGTACAATGCTTTGAGGCCTTTCAATACACTGGAAGTGGCTGTGTTCAGTCATTAAATCCTGCCTGCAATGAGCAGCATTTACAAAGTGATCAAGTGTTTCCTTCTTCTGTTCCTTCCACTGTTCAATAAATAAGGCCTAAGGCAAAATGCCACCACACCATTAAACACAACAGAATCAATCACAATCTAGCGTGGCTCAAAGATAGTTTGTAACAGGACTTCATTGTGTTTGCTGTTGTTTCATCAGATTTAGCAAGACAGGTGCCAGTTGGCAGAAATATTTCCAGTGTGCCTTCTCTATAAAAATAATACTTAAAAAGTCCCCAGTCAATTGATTTCGTGTTTTGCCAGTTTCTTTAATTGTCTTTAACTAAAAGAAAGAGCTCTAAGTCCTGTCAATGCACTATTGACAGGACAAAATTCTCTCTTCTAAATTACTAATAACCACAAAATAAGGTAGATTGAATCAAGCAGAGATCCATAGGTCTACATATATAGTGAGCAGCAAAAATACTAACAAAGTAGAGGGAGACAAAGGAAAGAGAGATAGAGGAAGAAGAAAGAAAGAAAGAAAAGAAAGAAAGAAAGAAAGAAAGAAAGAAAGAAAGAAAGAAAGAAAGAAAGAAAGAAAGAAAGAAAGAAAGAAAGAAAGAAAGAAAGAAAGAAAGAAAGAAAGAAAGAAAGAAAGAAAGAAAGAAAGAAAGAAAGAAAGAAAGAGAGAAAGAAAGAGAGAGAGGAAAGAGAGAGAGAGAGAAAGAAAGAAAGAAAGAAAGAAAGAGAGAAAGAGAAAGAGAGAGAGAAAGAGAGAAAAGAGAGGAAGAAAGAAAGGAAGGAAGGAAGGAAAGGAGAGAGAGAGAGAGAGAGAGAGAGAGAGAGAAAGGTTGTGGGACAAGAGTATAAGGCACTTTCCTTGCTTGTAGCTGACCATACTCTAACCCTGGCATTGTATATAGTCCCCCTGAACAAAGCCAGAAGTTATACCTGACAAAAACCTGTATGGCCATAAACAGCGACAGTCTGTGTGCTGTGCTGTGTGTGTGTGTGTGTGTGTGTGTGAGAGAGAGAGAGAGAGAGAATTACACATAGGATATAAATCTATATCCAGAATACATGGGAGGCAACTTAAAAAATCTTTTCAGAATAGTGCCATTTTCAGTAGACCAGAATAAAATTAGAAGTTTTTACAAAAACTGCTTCAAAGAAGGTATTTTGGAAGATCACATCTGAAATTAAATATGGATTATGGCATACTAACATATTTCTGACAAACTTGAAACCATAGATAGAGCATGGTGGTCTCCAAACAAATACTTTAAAATGTAAGTTAAAATTGTATATGAGTAGAATTTCCACGATAAATTCTTAGTCACCCAAATTAGAAGTGGTTTGACTTGTTTTAAAAAACTTCTTCCCCTTTGCCTCTGTTGATGCAGTTGGGATGATCCAGGATTATACACAAAATTGACTGTGCTGCTTTTACTTTAGCGGTGGTCCTCTCCTGATTTGCACATGCTAGCTATACTGTTTTCAAGGTAATGCTCCATGCTCATACATACAATTACTGGGTATTATGATCATTAGTTGTATTGCTTACACACACCTGTCTAGAGTGTGGTTCAAAAATTGCTTTCAGTGCTGGGATCTCAGATAGCAGAGTTGCTAGACACAAACAGCCCAGTTGTTTGCTACAAAAGGTATTTTGAAAGATCATTTCTGAAATTAAGTATTGTTTCTGGTCGGCTAACATATTTCCGAAAAACTTGACAACATAGATAGAGCATGGGGTGGTCTATTATGCTGGGTCTATTTGGCATAACCAGGGATTCAATTTATCCTCGCTAGCTAGGTGCTTAGCCACTGAGCCATCTCCAAGACTGCCAGATTGGGAGCCTGGCAAACAAATCATTGAAGTCTAAGATACTATTTGCAAAGATCTCTTTGTATAGGAATATATAAAGAACACTTAGAATGTGTGTGTTTTTATGTACCTGATAATAATGAAGAGTCCTTAGGCCTGGAGTGATACTTGCTGGGCATACGGCTGACCCAGGTTCAGTCCCAACATCGCATGTTGTCCTGAGCCCTGCAAGGAGTGATCTCCCCAGCCAAAAAAAGGGGGAAAAGAAACAAAGAAGGGTCTTTGCTGGTTTGTACCTTAATCATTTGTACATGTATCTTTTACTAAAGTATTTGTAAGTTTGAATGTTTGTTCATGGAACTGTCCCCAAATTTCCCCTTCTTGCCCTGGGCATAGGCGGGTAACTCCTGGAGCTCTTCAGAGCCTGTTTAATGTGGCTGCTTGTCCTCTTGTGTTCCTCAGATGCTGTTTCACTCCAGCCTGGGTTTATTTACTTTTGGCTTTATTACGCTTTGTTTTCACCATTCTGTGTCAAGGTGTTTTGTTTTTATGTAAGTCTTGTTTCCTGTTGCTTCTGAGCAGCCCACTTAGCAAAACCTGTCTGGGGGTTCTAAAACTTTCTAGGAGTGTTAAACAAGTCATCCTCGACCTCTTTAAAGGGTTTTTACTTTCACATGCATCCAGCAGACGAGCCTATCACAGCACAGCTCGCGCCGCAAGGCGGCCGCAAGGTTCATCAATAAATGCTGTAGTTAGAGGTGACCTCAAGAGTATGCCACCTGCACAGCAAGCCTGGCAAGCTGCCCGTGTCGTATTTGATATGCCAAATGCCAGTAACAATTATGTTAGGTCATTCCCATAACCTAATATAACGGTTTGAGGCTCTTTATGTTCCTGGAGCGAGGAGATGCCCTTGGGCTGTACTAGCATGAGACAGGACATATGGAGATGTTACTGGAGCCAGCTTGAGCAAATTGATGATGAAGGGAAGATAGTGATAGTGATAGTTGAAATACGGGATAGGTAGAAATACTACGTCTTAAATTGCAAAGGTGGCCAAAATTATATTTTCATAAATATATTTGATATTTATACATAACATGTACAAATTAGTATATGTTATTTGTATACATGAGGAAGGCGTTCATTCTCATATAGAAAGATATTTATAATATTTAAGGAGAAAAGGCTAAAATGCACATATATTTTTGCTTTATTATTTGTGTGTATCTTATTATTTGTGTAATTTAATATATATCTAATGAAACACTTAAAATTAGAGTATTTTAAAAATTCTAAAATTGTATCTAATATTTCAAAACTCTTAAGTCAATGAGCATTTTGTGGTGTGTCCATGTGTGTTTGTGTGTAGTTCTGTGTATTTTGTGTGTAGTTCTAGTATTGTATATTGTATGTTGTGCTTAAATCCATACATCATATCTCTCTGTTTAACTCCCTCTTTAACTTAGGCAAATCATTTAATATACATTCTCCCCAAATTTTTATTAGCTCTTTTGTATCAGTCTTCTATCCTATTTGTCTAGGAATTTCACATTTCTTCGGCATTTACTTTGTAAACTACATTGAAGGGTGGGAAATTATGATTGACTGCAAATGTTGATAATCCCAGAATTTGAATTTTACACTTGGGGTTCAAGTAATTATATCTTTACTTGGGATGATATATAGAGAAAAACATCATCTATACTTTTCTAATATAGGATTCAAATAACTTCCCAAAATGGTAGAAATGCAGAATGAAGATAATTCTTGAATGCTATAAGCTATTAAAAAACCTTTCCTTTTTATGTACATTACTGTATATAAAAAGATTATCTAGTCTCAAAATAAATGAAAAAAAATTTTTCATAAGCCTATAAATAGGTTTTAACTTTCATGTGTTTATTTTCTAAAAAATTCCAGTTTCTATGCCAAAAAAACCTTTACTACCCTCAAATTTATATGATAAGTCTATCTTCAGTTAATTTTTAATTTTTGAAAATTTATTAAAATTTTAAAATAAGTTGCTTAAAATTACCTGGGTCTAAATAAAATTACAAAGAGTCATTTAAATATTGAATTTTCATTTTATCACAGACAATATCAACTGGGAGAAATCTGTAATTTAATAGAACTAACAGTATTTTGACAACTCCGTGGCAACAGCTAACACAGGACAATTAAATTTAAGTTTATGGACTATTTTATTATTTATTATAATTTCTTATAGCTAAATATTTGTTCCAGTATACAAAAAATTTCTGCTCAGTGTTCTAAAATTTTCTAAATGGATTTCACAAGTGAGGCATAAAACTGCACAGTTCATAAAACCATTAACTGATTTTGTGTTTCACAAAGTCAGTCATATATTTAGAATTACTAGAGAAGACATGAATGCATAGTTGTAAAGAATATAAAGCATATTTTTGGATTTTATACTAAATGGCTTCCTTATTCTTTTTAATAAGTCATTTCTATGTCTATTGAAATAAGAAATCTTCAGAGAAATAAATTGATATTGCAAGAGGTTTTGTCTATTCAAATTTGTTTGTAAATTACTTAAAACACATAAACATATTTTGCTTCCTATTCCTACCCTCAATTAAAGTATAAATAAAAATGCTCAAAATAGAAAACAAATTCAGAGCTGGATCGATAGCATAGTAGGGAGGGTGTTTGCCTTGCTCACAGCCAACCTGGGTTCTATCCCCAGCATCCCATATGGTCCCCTGAGCACTGCCAGGAGTAACTCCTTAGTGAAAAGCCAGGAGTGGCCCCTAAGCATCACTGGGTGTGACCCAAAAAAAAAAAAATCATGTGCAAATATCACAAAAATAGAATGAAGATATTTGGTGGTAATACAAGTGTAACATACTGGTTATAGGTATATGATACAGCAAGTAGGGCTCTTGCCTAACCTGTAGTCCACCTGGGTTCAATCTTTGGCCATCAATATTGTTCCCAAACCCACTAGGAGTGATCCCTGAATACAGACACAGGAATAGGCCCTAAGCACTTCCAGAGGTGGCCCCAAATCAAAAATTAAACAAATAAATTTCAGGTGGCTTAAGTTAGTAATTTCTATATGTAATGATGAGAATTCTTTCTTTGCAATATGACTATTGTTTTAATTTTTTATCTAATTTTGAAGCAGAAATTATAATAGAAGAGCTAAGAAGATATTAAGTCAACTGAAGTGGTGGAGAGACCTATAAAGTATGAGCCACAGAAGAAAGATATCTGCCTTTTCTCTTTTTTCCCTTTGGTCCTGTCACGGAGCCATAGAACTCTGGGAATGTGCAAGCCTTCAAGAGTTAAATGAAGATGGTGTGAACAAACACACAGAAAAACAAACACACAGGGAAAAAATATAATGTATTTTTGCATGTATTAAAATAGTTGTGTGTATGTGTGTGAGAGAAAGAGAGAGATTGAGAGAGACACTCTAGAGAGAGACTCTAAACTAGTATATCTAGTTTAGACACTGCCTATGTTTCAAAAATATTTTGTAATGTCTGCAGTTATCATTGTATATTTCATAAACCTCTTGAATAAACTTTAGAATGTTGCTGATTGATTAGAATTTTAGATAAGGCTAGAGAAGGAAGGAGTTAGGAAAGAAAGTGCCTAGTGGGTCATAGATTATCCTAGCAACTTAAAAAAACCTAGAAAACATGTATTATATATTTGCATTATCTTCCTGATACCCTGCAACATGAAGAGAACAGTTCTCTCATTAGTATGGATTCTAATAAATCCCACTTACAAAAAATATATGTCTAGCACCAATCTCTGTTTCAATTCTTTATTTATAATATCACATGAGAAAGCTACTTTTCCCCCTGGAGGAAAAGATTGAGACATAATGATGCTAAGTACATTTGGCAACTTATTCAGCTATTAAATTTAGTGTCTAGAAATCAAGCCTTAATCTGTCAGCCTCATAGCTCCAGCTTTACATGAGTTTTGCATCTATTTTTTCTTATTTTAATAAAATTGAAAGTGGCAATTAATGTATTTTGACAATGGACCCATTACCCTAAAATTAATGTAACAATTTATTATATTAGTATACTCCAAAGTTATTAGATCTTTTGAGACAGAAGAGAAAATCATTTTTTCATATTAACTTATTGTCAGTAGAAATTTTCTTCAATGATATTGTCAAGCTTGCATCTAGTTGGGTGAATAGTTCTGATGGAAGAGAATTTTCATTATTAGGAACAAAGAATACTTGAATCTTTTCAATCTGCTAGTAAAATATTTGTGAAGTGTATATAATTTTAGCACAATCTGCAAATTTACATAGAAGCAAGTTTAGAATTTCTCTACACTATCAATTAAAACAAGGGAATTTGTCATGCAGGGCATATAGATAAAATATAAATCTTTCAATTGATAAAAACTAAAAGGGACTAGAGAGATGGTACAAGGGATAGAGCACTTGCCTTGCATGCTGGGATCCAGGTTAGACCCCAGCACCACTTTTGGTCCACCAAAACCCATCAGGAATGATACTTGAAAACAGAACTAGGAGTAAACTCTGGGCACTTCCAGGTGTCTGCCCCCAAAAATATTCCAAATAAACAAACAAACAAGTCTAATAGGCCTTTAGGAATTAAGTATGTTGGTCATTAACTTGCAAAAAGTCTAGCTTTACATGTCTGATGGCATATCTGGGAACAACTGAGTTATGACATATGGAAGACCCAATAACTTATTTGTTAATTGGAACCATAAAATAACGTATAAAATGCCTTTATAAACTGTCAAAGAAGGATTGCAATTTCCCTTCTAACAAAATCTTAGGTGTTCTTTTTTTTAAATTTTTTTTTTTTAAAATTACAAAGATATACAATTAAAAATCATATTTGGGTTTTGGCACAGTGTTCAGCACCCACCCGCCACCAGGCCCACCCCACCACCAACGCCCCGGTCCCCCTCCCCCCCCCAGCCCTGCTCCATGGCGGTTCTTGATTCTTTCCATTTCTCTCTCTCTTTCCTTCCCCCCAGACTATGGATACAGAACAACTTAAAGTTGTCATGGTATCTTTTCCTCATTAATGCTCAGTTCTAGGTTGGCATTAGTACCCCAAATAGCACACTGCCATTTCGTTACCACCTCGAATCCCACTTGGATTTTCCACTGACAGACCTCCTGATATATGTTCACTTACCTTGGTATTGGTACATAATATGTACATTACTGTATCTGTCTCTCTCCTTCTGGCTAATTTGCTCAACATAATCTTCTCCATGTCCATCCATTTGTAGACAATTTTTACTTCTTCTAACAGCTGCATAGTATTCCTTTGTAGATGTACCGCTTTTTATGCACATCGTTCCACTGGTGCTTCCAGTCTGGCTATTGTGATACGCTATGACATAAAAGTAGGGATGGTGTTTCCATCATATTTTTGGCTGTTCCCAGAGTGGTATCGCTGGCAAATGGGAGTTCAATTTCTAGTCTTTGGAGGAAAGTCCATATTGTTTTCCAGAAAGGCTGACCAGCCGGCATTCCCACCAACAATGGAGTGTCCCCCTTTTCCCCCACACCCACGCCAGCACTTGTTGTTCTTGTTCTTTTGAATATGTGCCAGTCTCTGTGGTGTAAAGTGGTATCTCATTGTTGTTTTGATTTGCATCTCTGTGTTTTTTTTTTTTCTTCCTGGCTGAAGTTTCTGATCAAAGTGGATTAAAGATCTCAATATCAGACTTGAATCCATAAAAGTACATTGAAGAAAATATAGGAAAAACCCTCCATGACATTGAAGCTAAAGGCATCTTCAAAGATGAAACATCACTAACAAAGCAACTAGAAGAAAAGATAAACATATGGGACTACAGAAACTAAAAAGCTCTGCACCTCAAAAGAAACAGTGACTAAGATACAAAAGCAGTCCACAGAATGGGAAAGAATATTCACCCAATACCCATTTAGGTTAATCCATTTAGGCACTGGTAGAACTTTACAAGAAACAAACAACCCCATAAAAATGGGGAGAAGAGGTGTTCTTTTTTTTTTAATCTGTACTTTCTAATTTTTAACTTTGATTACATTTTATTTTATTTTACTTTTAATTCAGAGGACACACGTGGCAGTTCAGGGCTTACATCTAGTTCTTATTCAGGAATTATTTCCTCTGCTCACAAGTCCATATATGGTGCCAAAGATCTAATGAGGGTCTACTGCAAATAAGGCAAGCTCCTTAACCCCTGTACTATCTCTTGCAAAAGGACTCTTTTTTCCTTTGCTTTTTTAAAGAAATAGAGTGAATTGACAAGGTGACTGGATCCAAAGTAATTCTTCAGTTTCATAGGATTTTATGTAAACAATAATTAAAGAAAATATTAACCTATTATAATTATAGATAAAGCACTACACATAAATAAATTATAATATGAAAGCTCTCTAACAGAAAATCATAAAACTAAACAACCTCTTTCTAGCAAAAGGAGCAAATTTTATCAGATAGAACTCATGAGAATAAGAGGCTGAAATTCTGAGCATGGTGCTAAATTCATGAAACTTTCCATCTTATTGATTATTTGTAAAAGGAAGTAAAAATAGATGGATAGACAGAAAGACAGACAGACAGACAGACAGATGGACGGATGGACCAGTGGATGGATGGGCAGAGGGGTGGACAGAAGGACGGACAAACAGAAAGGATAGGATAGGATAGAATAGGAAAGGATAGGACAGGACAGGACAGGACAGGACAGGATAGGACAGGTTAGGACAGGATAGGATAGGATAGGATAGGATAGGATAGACACTACAGGACAGGACAGTACAGGACAGTACAGGACAGGATAGGACAGGATAGGACAGGATAGGACAGGATAGGACAGGGGTAGGATAGGATAGGACAGGATAGGACAGGATAGGACAGGACAGGACAGACAGGACAGGATAGGACAGGATAGGACAGGATAGGACAGGATAGGACAGGATAGGACAGGATAGGATAGGATAGGATAGGATAGGATAGGATAGGATAGGATAGGATAGGATAGGATAGGATAGGATAGGATAGGATAGGATAGGATAGGATAGGATAGGATAGGATAGGATAGGATAGGATAGGATAGGATGGGGTAGGATAGCGTAGGATGGCATGGCATGGATGGAATAGAATGAAATAGAATGGAATAGAATAGAATACGGAATGGAATGGAATGGAATGGAATGGAATGGAACAGAATGGAATGGAACAGAACGGAATGGAACGGAACAGAATGGAACGGAACAGAACGGAACAGAACAGAACAGAACAGAACAGAACAGAACAGAACAGAACGGAACAGAACAGAACAGAACAGAACAGAACAGAACAGAACAGAACGGAACAGAACGGAACAGAACAGAACAGAACAGAGACAGAACAGAACAGAACAGAACAGAACAGAACAGAACAGAACAGAACAGAACAGAACAGAACAGAACAGAACAGAACAGAACAGAATAGAATAGAAGAATAGAATAGAAAGATAGAATACAATGAATACAAATAACAGAATACAAAGATAGTCAATTGATCCACAGGACATGGAGGGGATTGGGAATGATCAATCTGGGGAGAGGAGTACAGTCTGGACTATATGGTACAATCTCCCCAGAAAATGTTATCCTATAAGTTTAGGACAAACAAAAATGACTAGAAATACTATTGAAATGATCGTTACCAGTCAAGGATGAGAATAAACATCATGGGCACGGTTTTAACACTATAGAACCAGGAGTTGGGACTTGGTCCCCTGGTGTGAGGGAGTTTGGGGGGGGGGGGATAAAGCCTTATATTTACTAGAACTGGTTGGTCATGCTTCTTTGCCCATTGGCCAGGTAGAATGGCCACTGGCCCTGAAAGTGGCCAGGGAACCTGCTGGACCCCAATATTTGTTGGGCACCTCAATCAGCCACAACATAAATATATATACATGTATTAATCTATAAATTTATTGATCTATGATTCATCTATTATATATCAATTTATCTATATTAATAAAAGTTGAAAACAAAGGTGTGTGGAAACAAATCAGTCCATATAGAACCTTGAAGGTCATATTGAAAACTCATCTTTTAAATAATAAGTGCAGTTGGGTAACATAGGAAAGTTTTAGGGAATACAATTATTCCATAATTATAGACCGCATTCCCATGACCTGATGGAATGGTTTGAGTCTCTTTATGTTCTTGGAGCAAGCAGGTGCCCTTGGGCTCTACTTGTGTGAGACAGGTCATATGGAGATGTTACTGGTGCCCACTCGAGCAAATCGATGATGAACGGGAAGACAGTGAGACAGTGATTCCATAATCAGATTTACATTTCAAAGACAGTGTTCTTTCATTTCTTGGAAAAGTGGACTGAATTGAGTGAAGAAAGGAACAAACAGGGACTTTTGAAATAATATAAATTAGAAATTAGAGTATAATAATGCAATTATACAGATAGAGTTATATAAAAAGTACATTTTATTGAGATAACATATATAGTACTGGTTGGTTATTGGAGATAAAATGTATAAAGAATCAAAGTCATAAAAACCTAAGTCATAAAAAAATTCAGGGTAAGGCCTGACATCTAAATTTTGTTGATTTGTTGGATGATACTATTTCCTGAATTAGGGAATGAATGGATAAGTGAGCAAGGGCATATTTGTATAATTTTGCTTATGCTACATTCAGTTAGCAAATTGGAAATAAGTAAATATTTTCTCTTCTAAATCATGTGGTGTTTACAAAATGTGTTCCATAAAGACACTGGCTCCAGTGTTTTGTTTCATGTTAAGAAAAAATAGCACATTTCATTTGTCATATAGGTAATTTATTGACATTTTATAAAGTTGGATGGAAAAATGAGGATTTCCAGAGAAGGAAACATGATTAAGAAATTGACAGATATTTTATGTAAAGACAATGTGATACAGTTCTGTAAATATTCCTGTGATACAGATACATTATAAAAGTAGTATCAGTACTGAGTTTGGAGATATTCTGAAAGTAGTTGTAATTAAACAATAATAATGATTCTGATTTGTTTATAAATCAGATGCTTGACATCACAAACAGAAAAAAAAGTCCATGCTAGATTATTCATCATAAATCAGGAAAGGATAAAATGAGAAACAAATTAATGAAATGCATTAGGATTATTAACACATTGAAATAAAATGTTAGAAAATCACAGGTGTTGTTATTTTGACATGTATGTTGTAATTGTTGACAATATCTTTGTATCATACTGCTCATGGTCAGATCTGCCACTATGCAGCTAAACTGAACAAAATACAAATCCTCTTTATGTCTCGATTTGTCTACTTTAACAAAATAGGATAGTAAAATAGCACTACTAGATTCTTGTAAGATTAAATTAGAGTATAATAAATTCAAAATGCATCAGATATTAGTTAGTGCCAAAATAAGACTTTGTCGACAATACAGTTACTTAACATATAGTGTCTAATCAACATCAATATATTTGTCAATTTATTTAAACAATATACTATGAATGTATTTTTACTTTCTTTTACTAACTGAAAATGTTTTCATTGATTTACTTTTAAGTGAATTTCTTTATCCTTACTAAAGTTCTATTTTTAGAGGATATCAAATTAAATAGAACCCTTTTTTCAAGGATTAAATAAACAGAACCCTTTTTATTAAATAGAACCCCTTTTTTCGAGGATGCCATTGATAAATGTTCAAACACTTAATTTTTATAACAAATAAAATAGTTTTATTTAGGAAGGTAAGATATAAAAAGGGCAATAGTAAGAGAGAAAGTTATATAAATTCAAAGAAATTACTCATCTAGAGTCAGTATACAGAATAATCCAGTAAAGAGCGTCACGTCAGTCTTTGTACTCATTGGTTCAATGATCTTTGTAACCTTGATAATTTCTTTTTTAATGGAAATCTTTATTTAGACAGCTTGTTTTAAATGGGATTACATAAAATTGAAGAGCTTCTGCACCTCAAAAGAAACGGTGACCACGATACAGAGACAATCCACAGAGTGGGAAAGGATATTCACCCAATACCCATCTGACAAGGGGTTAATATCCAGGATATATCAGGCACTGGTAGCACTTCACAAGAAAAAAAACAGCCAACCCCATCAAAAAATGGGGAGAAGAAATGAACAGAAGCTTCCAAAAAAGAAGAAATTTGAATGGCCAAAAAGCATATAAAAAGTGCTCTTCATCTTTAATCATCAGGGAGATGCAAATCAAAACACAACAATGAGGTACCATCTCACACAGCAGAGACTGGCATACATCCAAAACAGCAAGCACAACTGTTGCTGGCATGGATGTGGGGAAAAAGACACTCTGATCCACTATTGGTGGGAGTGCTGACTGGTCCAGCCCTTTTGGAGAACAATATGGGCATTCCTCCGAAAACTAGATATTGAGCTCCCATTTGATCCAGCAATAGCACTCCTGGGAATATACCCCAGAGACCGAAAAACACATAGCAGAAACACTATCTGTACTTTTTTATTCATCTCTGCGCTATTCACTATAGCTAGAATCTGGAAACAACCTAAATGCCTGAGAACAGAGGACTGGTAAAGAAACTGTGGTTCATCTACACTATGGAATACTGTGCAGCTGTCAGAAAAGATGAAATTATGAAATTTACCTGCAAATGGATGGACATGGAGACTATCATGCTGAGTGAAATTAGTCAGGAAAAAAGACAGATATAGAATAACTGCATTCATTAATAGGATATAAATAGATACCAGTGTTTTACTAAGTGTGGGAAATGGTAATGGCAGATTAAAACTCACCATTGAATATACACAAAGAGACTTAAGTGATAAACTCTAAATATCTGCAGGGCTAGCCACAATGCGTAAAAGAAGAGGGAGAGAGATGCAGAGAGAGAGAGACAGAGAGAGAAAGAGAGGAAACTTGGGTACCTGCTATTGAGGCAGCTTGGGGAGTGGGCAGGAGGGGTGGGGTACATTGGTGGTGGAAATTGGGCTCTGGTGGAGGGATGGGTGCTGGAATACTGTATTACCAAGAACCAATTATGAACACCTTTGCAATTGTGTCTCATAGTGGTATAATAAAAAATTAAAAAAAAATAAACACCTTGTTTTACAAAGTTGTTCACAAAACTGTTTTTCAGGCATTCAGTGTTCCAAGATCACCAGGAAGACCTAAACTCCCCTATTCTTAGTTTCTCACACCCTCAACCAAGCCAGCTCTCTTAGCTGGCACAAAGAGTTTACTTTCTATTGCTTATAACACACAGTAAAACATAGAATTAAACTTCCATTAATAATTCCCATTGTAGTAGAGGTTGTTGCTAAAGGCGTCATGACCTTAAAATATATTGTTTTGGGTCACACTCAACAGTGCTTATAGAGTAGTCCTGTCTCTGCTCTCTTGGCGAGTTCAGTAGATGTTGGGGTGTAGTGGGGGTGACAGGATCGTGCCTGTGTCAACCACATGCTAGGTAAATATCCTACTCTCAGCTTTATTGCTCAGACACCATACAAATATATTTTGTATGTGTGCTTTTATTTCTCAGAGACTAATAGACATGGAGCAGAGCTGCTACTTGCTCTCCCTGTGCCCAGCTACTCACAAGGTGCCCGGGAGGGATGGCAGGTTCTAGCCCTGGCCCGCCACCCAAGCAGAACCTCACAACAAGCCAGATGACACACCCCACTCCATGAGGGTTGTCATTTTCCACATCCGGACTTCCCTCTCGTCAGAATTCCAACCAGCAGATGAGCCTATCACAGCCTGGATCATCGACACCCAACCTGCAGCAGTTTTTTTTTTTTTTTCAATCCGGCCCAGGTATGCTGATCCAGAGACTGACAGACATGGGGCAGATCTGCTACTTGTCTCTCCTGTGCCCAGCCGCTCACGAGGCACCCGGGAGGGATGGCGGGTTCTAGCCCTGGCCTGCCACCCCAGCAGAGCCACACAACAAGCCAGACGACCCCCACTCTATGAGGGCGGCCATTTTCCACATCCAGACTTCCCTCTCATCAAAACTTCACCCAGCAAACAAGCTTATCACAGACAGGCACACACGGCCGCTAGCGGCTGCGTGGTTCATCAATAAATGCTGTATTTAGGGGGCGGATGATAGTTCAGCATGTAGGACGTTTGTCTTGCACGTGGCCGGCCTTTGCCAACCTGGGTTCGATCCTCGGCATCCCATATGGTCCCCCAAGCACCGCCAGGAATTTCCTGAGTGCAGAGCCAGGAGAAACCCCTGAGTATTGCGGGTGCGACCCAAAAAAGCAAAAAAAAAATGCTGCATTTAGAGGTGACTACAAGAGTATGCCACCCGACATGGCAAGCCTGGAAAGCTGACCGTGTTGTATCTGATATGCCAAATACCAGTAACAATTATATTAGTTCATTCCCATGACCTAATATAATGTTTTTTTTCTTTTTGGGTCACACCCGGCGATGCTCAGGGGTTACTCTTGGCTCTGCTCGGGGGACCATATGGGATGCCAGGGATCGAACCCGGGCCTGCATAGGCCGGCCGCGTGCAAGGCAAATGCCCTACCCGCTGTGCTATTGCTCCGGCCCCCTAGTATAATGGTTTGAGGCTTTTTATGTTCCTGAGCAGCAGATGCCCTTGGGCTCTACTAGCATGAGACAGGACATATGGAGATATTACTGGTGCCCACAAGAGCAAATAGATGATGAATGGGAAGATAGTTATAGAACACAGAAAATTTGCCAAAGTGTTTAATCACTATTCCATTCTTTTCCTTTTTATTTGTCCTAATCTGTATTACATTTATATTGACCTATGTTTCCCTGTCTACTTACTCTCCTTTGTTAAAGAAAAGTAAACGGCTCAAAGTATTAGTTCAAATATTTATTTGTGTAGGTCAAAAAAGCATATTGACATAGGCAATTATTGGTGGGTTCTATTTTCACAATAGTTTTTCTAAGGCCAAATGGATACCTGAATAATTTGTTGGTGTCAAAAACACACTTTTCTGAGTAAAATAAGAACATTTCATGTTGTTAAATGCAGCAACTATTGTAAGGCACTTTATTTTTTCCAATGAAGCTGGTTTACTCGAATAGCTTATGGTATATATATAAAATTTCAGTTTCTAAACTAGATCTTATGACTATTAAAATACCAAATATAATTTAGTGCACACTCCATAAATTACTTTCTCATTTTGAAAAAATCAATATTTTTATATCTAAATGCAGGAGGGTACCAGAAGCAAATATTTTTGCTATAAATTAGATGCAAAATAATGCATATAACATTTAATTGTCTATTTATTATTCTAACTTTACAAAATAAAAAACACGGAGCCTGTTCTTGCTAAAAAATCTATAAATCTAATATTCATAGACTCAATATAAGTTTCAGTGTTGCATAATTACTTGTAAACATGCTTTTTCTATGATAATTTATAGGGACTATTGTGCTTTTATAAAATGTTTCCCTAATCTTTTCTCATTTAATCAGAATTATGTTTTAGTAAATAAAATACATTTTAGATAGATTGGCTAACAGTGGATGAGTACACTAAATTTTAGTATCATTGGATGTGGGGGAAAGGGGGCACTCATCCACTGTTGGTGGGAATGCCGGCTGGGAATGCCGGCTGGTACAACCTTTCTGGAAAACAATATGGACATTCCTCCAAGGACTAGAAATTGAACTCCTATTTGACCCAGCCATACCACTCCTGGGAATCTACTCTGGGAAACTAAAAATACGCAGCAGAAACACCATCCCTACTTTTATGTTCATAGCAGCATTATTCACAATAGCCAGAATCTGGAAGCAACCAGAGTGCCTGAGAATCGATGACTGGATAAAGAAGCTTTGGTACATCTACACAATGGAATACTATGCAGCTGTAAGGAAAAATGAAGTTATAAAATTTGCCTATAAATGGATGGACATGGAGAAGACTATGTTGAGTGAAATTAGCCAGAAGGAGAGAGACAGATACAGAATGACTACATTTATTTGCATAACATAAATATATATGTACATATTATGATACCAATATCCAAGGTCAAGTGAAACATATATCAGGAGGTCTTGTCAAAGGTGGAAATTATGAAATTATCACAAAAGTGTGGGATTCAGAGGTTAGGTAAGACAGAAAATGGAACAGTGTGCTAACAATTGTCCAGGGTACTAATGCCAACCTAGAACTGAGCATTAAATAGAGGCAAAAAGATTCACATGACAACCCTTTAATGTATGTTCTGTAATCCATAGTCTGGAAGGGAAGGAAAAGAGAAAGAGAGAGAAAGGGAAAGAAATAAAGAACCTGCCATGGAGGAGGGCTGGGGGAGGGGGAGGGAACTGGGGACATTGGTGTTGGGAGATGGGCACTGGTGAAGGGACGGGTGCTGGAATACTGTATGACCAAAACACAAATATGAACTTTTTAATTGTATATCTTTGTAATTGTAAAAATAAAAAAATTTTTAAAAATTAAAAAAATAGTATGTTAGAAAATAAAAAAATAAAATCATTTGCATAAGGATTCTCTTATTTAAGCGATATTGAATATTTCTTAGAAAAAATTAGCTTTAATAACTAATCATTTAAATTTTATCTATAATTATAGCTCCTTATTCAATTCTGTTCTTATATATAGTAAGAAGAATAACATAACTTTGAAGGCAGTGTATCTGCTTTCTAGCCCTAATTGACACTAGTGACTGGGTGTTGAAGGTAGTGGTCATGGAACCTAAATCTTCACAGAGTGGTTGAGATAGACTCAAAGGCACATTTTATTCCTCCATCTCATACTGTTACTTTCATTATCATCACAGCAATGAACTTTAAAAGGTAAACAACAAATTGTGCCTGAGTTTATCTGGTATGAATGCATTTTTGAGACTATTTCACTTTACATGTATGTTCCAATATTGAAATCTGAGTAAATCTGATCAAGCAGTCATGGGGAATTTTTTTGGGTAAGAAATAGAAACAAAACAAACATCCCTCACTAAATTTATACCATCCACATTTCCTTTTCTGTTACTTATTGAAGGTACAGTACTGACTTTTCACTAGCTAAATTCTATTTCAGTAATTGTTTTCTATGTCACTTTGGAGAGAGATTTGCATAGAAATTATAGAGATATGTTGTTACCCTTCAAATTATATATAAATTTCAGTAAGTAGTAGTAACATACTTAAATAACTCCATTCTAAAATTTGTGGAGTTTTTAAAGGGCAATTTAAATATTATTCAATATTCATTGTAGTAACATAACTACATATGTTACTGTTAAACTAACAGCTTTTTAAAAATTTATAATCCATTACGCACACAATATATTTATATAAAGGTTAGTACCTATTGCCATGTATCTCCTTTTCTTTTGTAACAAGCAATGAAGTGAATTTCTTTGTGCTTGCTAAAAGAGCAGACTTGGGAGGTGGATGGGCAACTAGGGACATTGGTGGAGAGAAGGTCACATTGGTGGTGGAATCGGTGTTGGAACATTAAATTCCTGAATGCCTGAAACAACTGAATAATGAAGAACTTTGTAAATCATACTGTTTAAATATATGCTTAAAAGATCACAGGGTTGTTTTATTTAAAGGCAAATATCTTAGAATAAACATGTCTCTGACTCTTTAGCATCATCCTCCCAAGATTAAAAGATGACACAAGATTCTTCAATGATTACATTGGAGAATACATTTCCCTTAAGCAAAGATAATATCCCTGTAGTCACCTTCAGTTTCTTATCTCAGTTACTCTTTCATTTACTGAATTTCTATTCCTCAGTGTCTGCTATAACTTGAAAATTAAACACCTTTGGGACACTAGGGAATAATATAAAATCAAATATTTCAACCACAGCTGGAGACCACTGAAATGCTTCTTCAACAGATGAAGTGAAAAGTACGGGCGTCCAGGGAGGACCAAGGCAGATAGCTGGCATTTTGTCTGCCCCATTATTACCTATTTGAATCTTTAGTGCATGTGGATATGTCTATCATTATTTTAAACATCTTTAATAAAATGAGGAACATTGAAATTGGAATATATGAATCACCCTGCTTAGAATGACACAATTTTCCAATGAGAAATCCAAAGTGGATTTGTGAACATTTTGGATATTACTTAATATATTTTATTATAAATAAATCGTTGTTTATGAATGTTTTATGTATACATAGATATGTATTCCACTCCTCTAGAGACAAACCTGAGTATTTTAAAATGTTTTCTAAAGCATTGTATAGGAAACACACTTAAAGCAATATAAGCATCTACTGAAAAGACAATTTTCTTTGTAATAAATTCACAGGATTGCTTATATTGACACCAACGGAGGTATTTCAAGATTTGATAGACACATTTACACGCTCTGAGATCCCCATTTTCACATAAGGATTAATTTAGCTCTGAATACGACAAGATTGGTCCAAGGCACCCTCTGAAACCAGGGGTCTGGTAAATATCATCATTGATTTTAGACTCCATATATTTCTTTTTCTTATCAGTCTTCTAACTGAGCTAAAATATTGTGATGTTCTTATTTATGATTTTTAAAAAATATATTTCTATTTTAAAATACTTGCTTATTTTCTTTCTTGAATTTTCAGATCTATTTAACTCTGTGTGTGTTTGTGTGTGTATATATATACATATGTATATATATATATATATATATATATATATATATATTGCTAGAATTGCTAGAAATATGGATTTTGGAATAAACAGAATTGAAATTAGTTTGATCTATTTATTTGAAAATGAGGGGCTGGAGCGTGGCCCAGCGGGGGCATTGCCTGCACCTCTCCCGTCCCGCCATCCCGTTGGTCCCCGAAGCACTGCCAGGAGTAATTCCTGAGGCAGAGCCAGGAGAAACCCCTGAGCATCGCTGGGTGACCCAAAAACAAAAAAAAAAAAAAGAAAATGACTGGGGCAGGAATAGTTCCTGAAAGGGCAGGTTTCTTGGGTTCAATCCCTTATACAACATGGTTCCCTCAACATGGCTTAGTATGTCCCCCCAAAAACAGAAAATGGTTGAATTATGTGCTGTGTTTAGAAAATCTAAGAATTTAACTCATAAAATCAGAAGATTCAGACATGGAGCAGAGCTTCTACCGGCTCTTCCTGTGCCCAGCCGCTCATGAGGCACCCGGGAGTGATGGCGGGTTCTAGTCCTGGCCTGCCACCCCAAAGAGCCTCACAAGAAGCCAGACGGACCCCCCACTCCATGAGGGTCGCCATTTTCCACATCCGACCTCCCTCTTGGCAGAACTCCACTCAGCAGAAGAGCCTACCACAACCCAGATCATCGAGACCAACCCTGCAGCAGTATTTTTCAAGTCCAGCCCAGGTATGCTGATCCAGAGACTCACAGACAAGGGGCAAAGCTGCTACCGGCTCTCCCTATGCCCAGCCACTCACAAGGCACCCAGGAGGTCTAGGAGGTTTCTTGCCCTGCCCCGCCACCCCAGCAAGGTCTCACAAGACTAGCCAGATGATCCCCCCAACTCCACGAGTGCCTCCATTTTCCACATCTGGACTCCTCTCGTCAGTACTCCACCCAGCAGAAGAGCTGATCCCAGCCCTGCTGCGTGGTTCATCAGTAAATGCTGGAGATCAGAGGTGACTACAAGAGTATGCAACCCATACGGCAGAGCCTTGCAAGCTACCTGTGTCATATTTGACATACCAAATACCAGTAACAATTATAGACCTCTTTCCCATGACCTGATGGAATGGTTTGAGGCTCTTTGTGTTCCTGGAGCAAGCTTCCCATGACCTGATGGAATGGTTTGAGGCTCTTTGTGTTCCTGGATCAAGCAGATTCTCTTGGGCCATACTTGCATGAGACAGGACATATGGAGATGTTTGTTACTGGTGTCCGCTCAAGCAAATTGATGAACGGGAAGACAGTGATACATTATATATATATATATATATATATATATATATATATATATACATATATATAAAAGGATTCATATCATATTTATTTTTGATTATTAGATATCCTAGATGTCCAGACACTATTTAGTAAAAATTGAGAGTAAGAGCTAGAGAGATAGTAAAGTAGGGAGGGTGCTTGCCTTGCAGTTGGCTAATCCAATTTAATCCTTGGAACCATGTGTATTCCTTTTAGCACCACCATGGGTCATCTGATCCTTAAATACCGAACCAAGAGGAAGCCATAAATACTTCTGGCCATGCTCCAAAACCAACAAAAAATTAAAACTGGAAGCTAATATCTTTTAATTTAAATATGCATACATACAAACATACTTTGTGTGCACTTTTATTAATAAGCACAAATATAATGCAACAGTATTAACCTCTGTTGTATTCTCTTTCCTACCCTAATATTACCCTGTCTTTCAAAATGTTATTAGGTTCTATATAAAAATGAAACAGAGAAACAGAATGATAACATATGAAAAATAGATTATAATGTTTAAGGCAGGGGGTTATTCCTGGCTTAAACTAAAGAATCACTCATTCATTGCAGGGGAACCATATGGGATGTTTGGGATCGAACTAGGTTCAGCAGAATGCAAGGCAAGCATCTTATCCATGATACGATAGCACTGATCCAAGTGGTAAATATTTCCACAAACTCATGTGCATAATAAAAATACAAATATTCTCCAAATAAAATATCAAAAATATGAATAGCAGGGAAAAGTGAATAAGCAGATATTTTTCTTGAGGAATATAATTATTTGTCATTCCTTTATGGAGACCTGTTTATGCTTCTGTTTATGTGTGTGTGCATAACAGGGAGCAGTTGTGATTCAACAAAAAACACATAAATGTGATTAACATTGAATACGTATTTGTATAAAGTATTTTATCTTTTCACATATGCACAACATCAGTATCACTATCTTCCCGTTCATCATCGATTTGCTCGAGTGGGCACCAGTAACATCTCCATAAGTCCTGTCTCATGCTATTAGAGCCCAGGGCATCTTCTTACTCCAGGAACATAAAGAGCCTCAAACCATTATATTAGGTCATGGGAATGACCTAATATATGACCCAATTATATTGACCTAATATAATTGTTACCATTATTTCGTATATCAAATAGGACACGGGTAGCTTGCCAGGCTTGCCGTGCGGGTGGCATACTCTTGTAGTCACCTCTAAATGCAGCATTTATTGATGAACCTACAAAATAAGCTAGGAGAAAGGAGAAGGGGCTTTTTTGGCCATTTTGGCTACTCTTCGATCTCTGCCTCTCCTCTCTGCTCTCTTCCATGTAGAGATGCAGAATAACTAGATACTAATAACCATCTCGTTATTTATGACTATAATATTTGGAGAACTGATTTTTATTTCTTTATCCATTTTGAATATTCTTCAATATGCCTCCCCTTACGGCAAGCCTAGCAAGCTGTTCGTGTTGTATTTGACATGCCAAATGCCAGTAACAATTATATTAGGTCATTTCCCATGACCTAATATAATGATTTGAGGCTCTTTATGTTCCTGTAGCAAGCCGATACCCTTTGCTCTACTGGCATGAGACAGGACATATGGAGATATTACTGGTGCCCGCTCTAGCAAATAGATGATTAACGGGAAGATCGTGATCATGAAAATCCATTTTGAATATATTCACCTTGGCATCTACATAGTGTGACATACAATTATGGTTCTGATGAAAATTATGTATTGTTTAGAAATATATTAATTTAATCATAGAAACTATCAGTATAGCTTTTCTGTATCAAGTTGCTTACTATGTAAACATTCACAAGTAAAATTATATCATATATCATTGCTATATTATTTGCCAAAAGAGTTGCATACATGAGGGGTATTTAGATGTCTAATCATTCAACTTAAAATAGTGTGAAATGGAAAGGAGTTAAAAATCAGCTGGGATAGTTCAGATATACAAACTAATATTCACTTAGTCACTTTACATCCTACAATAATAATACCCATAAAATATATGGGAAATTGTTTAGGAAAATAAGTAGCTTAATATGTATAATGATACAAAAATTATATATTAATAGTTTTTTTCAGAAAGAGGATGGAAGTTTCATTTTATCCACAGAATACATGATTTCCCACTCATCAAAAGTATGGAAGGCCAGAGAGCTGATACAATAAGGAGGGCATTTGCCTTGCACATGGCTGACCCAAGTTAAGTTGCTGGAAGTCTGTATGATCTCCTGGGCATTGCAAGGTATAATTTCTGAGGGCAAAGCCAGGAGTAATCCGTGACCATAACCCACTACATCTCAAAAACAAAGGAAGATGTTTTTCCTGCTTCCAGTCCCTGCTCAAGGCTAAATCTCAGAGGGGAAATGTATGAACCCCAAACACATCCCAACAGAGCCCTAGGAAAACCTCCATACTCCACAATTGCTGCCATGTTCAAGGCTAGATCTGCTTCTTGGACAAGCTCCACCCATAAATTAATCCTTGGAAAAACTCAGATATGCAAGTTTTGTACTAAAATCTCCAGGCTCTCAGAGTTCAGGATGGACAACCTCCACATCTTCCTGTTTTTCCTGAGGCCCAATAGTCATGTCCAAGCACCAAAGTAACCACCCAGTTAACAATTTAACGCCAATATTATCACCCCTTAGAAGGTTTTGGAATTCTTCAGTTCTCAACCACATTTGTGGCAGTGCAGATCTCAAATACTAAAACACTGACATTTTCAGTAGCACATCACATTTAATAGGATGTAAAGTAAGAGGAAACCAATAATGAAAAATATACATATAATTCCTATCCTGTAACAACATATCAGCAATTTCTTATACAAGGGCTTAATGGCTTTGAACAATCTTTGCTAACTTTGTTCTAAGAAAAATTTCTTGCTCATTTTTAGCAAAGTGTCTATAACAAGCAATATAAAATAAATTATTGAAGGTCTGCCATAGGGAGAGGTTTATGGGGCAGTTTGGAAAATTTGAAATAATACTGTTGGGAGGTTGCAATGGTGGTGGGATTGAGATTGTGTATTGAATGCCTGTAACAAATTAACATGAACAACTTTGTTGAAAAATATAGTAGAAGACCACTATGTTCAATAAGCTCAAAAGGGGAAGCATTAGCACAGATGGTCAAAATGCCAGTAACAGCTAAGCAAAACGCTCATGACTTTGTCAACACTATCACAAAATATATGTTTCAATAAATAATATAAAGTAAATTAATTAGTACCTGCTAAAGGAGCAGGCTTGTAGGTGGGTGGGAAACTAGTGAGTTTCATGATGGCAAAAGCATATTTGTGATGGGACTGGTGTTAAATTATTGAATACCTGAAAAACTGTATTGTAAACAACTTTACAAATCATGGTATTTAAATAAAATTTAAAGTTTCAAAATAAATAAATATGTGGCTAGAATTATAGTACAGTGGGTAGGGTGCTTGCCTTGCACACTGCTGCCTGAGGTTTAATACCCAGCATCCCATATCATCTCCCTGAACACAGCCATGAGTAAATTCTGAGTGCAGAGCCCGGAGTAACCCCTGAAAATTGCTGAGTGTGACCCCTTAAAAATATAAACAAATAAAAATAAATAAATAAAGTAAAAAATTAAAATGTCTGTTCAGGAGGGCTATATATAAATACAGGGTTAGGTTGTGTGCCTTTCATACATCCAACTCAAATTCAATCTTTGGTATCTCATATGGCCTCCGAGCACAGTGAGGAGTAATTCCTAAGTACAAAGGCAAAAGTAACCATAGAGCATCGCCAGAAAAAATTCCAAAAAACAAAAAGAAAACTTCATTATTTTGGTACTTTATAACCAGGCTTGATTGTAAAATATGATGTCACAAAAATCATAGAAAAATATACACGTGATCTAAGATTTCCACAAATTAAATCTGACTGTAACATGGCAACATGCTGATGTCTGGAATGCAAGCTATATACTATATTAGTGATGTCTGTCAAATAACGGAAAATGTTACAAATTAATTCATTCCCAACCTAATTAACCCTGCATGCAATATTATATGCGTTCCAGACAAGTACTTTATTTCTGGCCATTGAACTAGAAATGCAATATTTTAATCCATAAAATTGTCTTTTAAGCCACTTAGAAACCTCAAAGAATATGTCTTATGTATAAGTGATGTAAAGAAATGAATTACCTCATCCATTTGAATTATTTTTAGTCTGATACAAAATATGTTTTTTTAAATTATGAAATTAATTCTAAGAAATATCTAGTCTGACGTACGTTTTGGTCATTAAAAAGTTGTAAATTTATATTGACATTCTTTGCTATTGACAAGAAATCTGTATACATGTGGAACAAGAAATGAGTAAGTTTTAATAGTTTGATGTTTTAAAGCTAAATGAATATTTTAATTTTTTATGTAAGATATCTGCTAACTCTGGTTTTATAGGTCAATAGGTTTTTAGTCGCATTTGTCAGTGTATCATAGCCATGAGGAATAGTTTCCATTTGTTTTATTTTAATCAATATGTAGATTTGAAGCTTTATTATGATATTTCACTATTTCTTTTAGATACCTCCTCCATATAGTTCTCCTTATAGCTATGTATTAATTGCTTTGTTCATTTCCCATTAATAAAACAAAACCTGATTGATTAACACCCTAATATCCAGCATTATTTATTACATTATTCTTAAAGCATAACACATTCATATTTACAAGTCTTTCTCTTATTCATAGTTCAAAACAATATTGTTCTATACATTCTAGTTTGTCTAACTGTAAATAACAAATAAAAAGCAATTCTGAGAGAAATTATTTATAGAGATGCTTGAGCTTATTTCAATCTGAATTTCTATGACTCTGCCACTGCCTAATTGATTGCAGAAAAGTTATTTAAGACACTGAACTTAATTGTCACGTCTGTACTGAGCATATACTGAGTATATAAATGTCTCTCTCAAGGTGATGTTATGAACATTAAATGACCACTCCTGAATTTTAGCACAGATCAGCTGTTTACTGAAAAGAGCTTTTACCATTTTATAAGATTACACCTGTAACTTTTGTGCAATATTAGCATTTTCAGTGTAATATTTCAACATAAAATAAACATATGATGCACTTGAACTCCAAAAATTCTATTTCCTGGCAAATATTAAACACCAATAAGAAAAAAAATGTAGTAAATTTCCAAAGAGAATAATTTTATGTACCCTCAGAATTCTTTCTTTTTTTTTTGATTTTGGAAAAGAAAGTTTTTTAAAGTTTTTTCATTAGGATATATTAGAAATCACTCATACGTACATATGCATTGATTTTAACATAGATTAAATCATGTCAATGAGAAAGGAGGAAGATGTAGTTCCCTGTATAGTGAAAGATGTCAGAAAGCATTAGTGAACTATCATACTTGATGACAAGTAATATAAAATGATGCCCCACGGATAGGAATGTCATTGATGTGAAGTCCTGTTGTTCTTGACACCACAGAAGAGGATCAAAGCATCTTTCATGGTGATAAACTGGCAATATGGATGGGAAATAATGCCAGAGAGACTGATTAAGTGTTAACATTCCCACCTGGTGTCATGAACATAGCACACAACATCCATAATTCAGATGATTCTTTCCTCCTGTGTTCATTTTTGTCTTTGCTAAACTGTCTGACACAGTTAATACTAAGGTATGTCTTCTTACTCACAATATATCCTAGCAAGAAGCACATTAGAAGACTTATTTTTCAGTGATTCCTCTCAAGAAGCGCCTCACATTAAGTGTAATGAAAGGCATTTCTTGGGACTTAAATATATATTTTTCTTCCTCTACATTTCTGTGGAAAAATAACCATTCAAGATGCCCCTAAACTGAAAAAAATTTAGTGGGCAGGTTTTCTAAAGAGTATTTTAGATATAACTAAATATATAAAATTTGTATTCTTAAAGAACATTGTCAAGTAGAACATGACATTTTAAAATGAGAATAATATCAGAAACCATGCACCATCTATCACAATTAGATGTATTCACACACCATGTTATTTAGTGAATATGGTTGAATCTCTGTGTGACAAGATATAAGTCCTGAAGAAGAGTAACTCTCCCTAAACTTCAAAAGCTTCAGTGTCTAAGCACCAACATTATATCTCTAAAAGAGAAAACACTTCTCTGTTTTTGAGCACACTAAACCCAAAGATAGAGTAGCAATCAATCAACCTTAAGGAAGATTCTCCTAAAACAAGATTAAATGCTATTGGGGCTGGAGACATAGACCAGCAGGTAGGGCATTTGCCTTGCATGCTGCCGGCCCATGCCGCCCGGGTTCAATCCCGGCACCCCATATGGTCCCCTGAGCACCACCAGGAGTAGTTCCTGAGTGCAGAGCCAGGAGTAACCCCTGAGCATCGCCGGGTGTGACTCAAAAAGCAAAAAAAAAAGATTAAACGCTATTGCTAAAGCATATCTAAGGTAACTCAATTGTGCAAATCACCATCATTCACAGAACAGAACAAGAAGCCTTTTTTTGGTTAGTTCCTAAAGGTACACTGAAGTTTCCTGGTTCACTGAGTTCTGAAATTTAATTCTTATTCCAAGTGCCTCATTACATAAAATGGGTGATCCACTATCTAAATATGATCTCCAATTATTTTCCTTTTAAAACCAATCTTTGTTCACACACATCCCTGGTAGAGACATTACACATTTTTACCACTAACAAATCAAATTAATTTTATATAAGTATAACACAAAAATTTTAAACACTGATTATATATGTATATGTACACACACACACACACATATATATATATATATATACATACGTACATATCTATATAGATATATATGCACATTTTTTCCCAAATGCATACATCGAGGGGTAATTTGCTGAGACCAAATGATGTAATGATTTCACAAATATTTTTATTATAATTAGCCAATTTTACTCATGTTTTATGATCCACTTGAAGGAACCGTGTTTATATTTAGTAACCTGCCATCGAAGTGCCAGATAGTTGATGCACATTATGTTACCAATGAGGTCATCATTGAGAACCATGCTGAGATCAGCAGGCTCATTTCCAGGTATTGAAAACAGGACACAATCATGATAATATGTGTCTTAATTTCTCTGCTTATATAATTTATTTCTATGAGCTTTCACACTATAATTAGTGTGCATTAGACAATTCTTAAACATAAATTTCTTTGTATTTCATCAACTTTTATTGTCACCATACTAAAGAAGCAACAAAGTATCTGATTCATATTCTAGTGATCCTCATGGCCCATAGTTTGCATAAAAATGAGTCACATAGTTTCAGTGTCATCATAAAATAAAACAAAAATAAAAATATTGATCAAAATATTGATTTAAATTGAGTAAATAGCATTTTATATAGGCTACTTGATTTAACAATATGTTGCATATTTTATGGTGAAGGAGGTAACTAATCTGGAATTTGATTATATACATTGTAGCAGAAATTGACCTATCAGAACATATTTCACCCACACATATTGTACTATAATAGTAAAACTCTTAAGTATAACCAAATGGAAAAAGGCATGCTCAAATGTTTTGTACAATGGGAAGTGACATAGAATGTTAATTCTCTAGTGTATGTATCTATTTGTGTACATATAATATCAAAGCAATATTAAAACTAACACAATTCTTAGTTGATGCCACAATAAAATAGAATTTAGAATTTTTTGAACTCTGGTTTTGATTTGTGAGCTGCTCTGGACTGTACTCAGGGTTACTCTTAGTTCTGTGATCAGAGATAACCCCTGGAAAAGTTTAAGGAACCATGTGTGGTGATGGAGACTAAATCTTTGTCAGCTGTGTGGAAGGCAGTGACCTCCCTACATTTCTATATCTTCAAACCCTATACCTCCTATAATAGCAAGAGAATATGTTACTTGATTTAATAAATTTAACCATGTCATTGTAGAAACTCAAAAGACAGAGTGTAAGTCTCATAATTACTCAATTATTTTCCTAAGACAACTTACTATCAGTGAAATCATTTAGTTAGATTTTGTGAGTGGGTTCCCAAGGGGGACTTGGGGGCCACTCCCAGAAATACTTGACCAACCCGGAATGACTGCTTATCTGGATGATACGACATTGTTCAGACCCAGTTGAGCTTGGGGATCACCAGAGTTAGTTACCAATAATTGTTGGAAATGATAACATCAGCCTAGAACTGAGTATTGAATGTAGGCAAAGGAATATACGTGATAACTTCTCAATGTATTCAAGCCACAATGTATAACAGGAGGGAGAGAGAGAGAAAGATAGAAAGAGAGAAAGAGAGAGAGAAAGAGAATGAGAGAAAGAGAATGAGAGAAAGAGAGAGGAGGCTACGTTCCTGGCATTTAAAGGCAGGCTGAGGGAAAGGGAGGGAATCAGGGGACATTAATGGTGGGAAGTGGGCACTGGTGGAGGGGTGGGTGCTGAACACTGTATTGCTGAAACCAAAAAATGAACATTTTTGTAATTGTATATCTTACAGTGGTATAATAAAAAAGTCAAAAAAGAAATAGCCCAGAATTTGATAAAGCACATAGGTTTTATGCTTCTATTTCTAGGATTTCAATCGCTCTTCTATTTGCTTACAGGGGTTACTTTTCTTTTTTTTTTTTTGGGGGATGGGTCACAAATGATGATGCTCTTAGATTACTCCTGGCTCTGCATTCAAGAATTACTCCTGGGGGTGCTCTGTGAACCATATGAAATGCTGGGGATGAACTCCAGTAGGCTACATGCAAGGCAAATGTTCTACCAGCTGTACCATTGCTCAGGCCCCAGGGATATTTTTGTTTGTTTTTATGTCCATCTTTTACTCTCTTTACAACAAAATCATGCCTGAGTTCTACTACCCACAAAACCACTCTTCTACATTCTTGGCAATTTCAGATCAGACACTAAATCTCAGAATATTTGTTTTCAGACATTACACAGAAAATATTTCAAAATACTTTGCCAACTACAAAGTGTTGAAAATACAAGTTACAATTGCCTTTGCCAAAGAAAGATACTGTTAGGTCAAAAAACTTCTTAGAAGTGTTAGTAAAACAGGCACTTAAGAAGCAATATTAGAGTTGGTATTTGAAGAAGAAAGATAAATCATGATCACTAAACCAGAATAACAAACGTGAATTTTAAGAGTCTGTTGATGGCTTAGGCCATAAATCTACTAAATCTTTTGAGTATTTGGACAAAGAGAATTTTGAACTTGAGCACATCTGAAAATTTTGAAAAATGTATTAACTCAATTATGACCATATTTTATTCATTTCCTGCCCAAGTGAATGAAAAAGCAGAATAAAAATATAACTTTTATCATTCCAGTCACAATATCACCTCTTGTACCATTTAAGACACTAAAGTTTTCACAAATTTCCTTGACTGACAGAGTAAATACTAAAAGTAAAATATAAGTGTCAATCTTCTTCTAAAAACTATTTCAAAGTCAGATTAAAGGTAAGGACTTAAGGTGAATATGTTGCATGCAGTCAACTCTGGTTTGATCCCTGCACATCTCCACATTTTACACATTTCTGGGTGTAAACTTGGAGGTCTCTGAGCACCACAGGGTTGGTCTGCATGAGCTCTATCCTACAGACCTCTGGGATGCTTGAGACTCCCTAGCACCCCTACCCAAAGTCTATTTCCCTGTCAGTAATGTTAGAAAAATAAAGGAAAATTTATTAAAATTTAATGCTTCATGTTGATATATTCATTGTAATTCAGAGTCTAAAATAACTTTCTCTTGTTAATTGGGAGAATCCTCTACTACATATTTGGGGAAACTTCTCATCCACTGGTGCTTAGGCCTTACTTTTGACCCTGTGATCAAGAATCACTACAGGCGATACTGAGAGGCCATATGATGTTGGAGATTAAATCAGGAGCCAACCATAAGCTAGGCCAACCCTTGACTCACTATGACATCTCTCTGGCTCCAGCATATTTGTTATTTTACTTATAAAATTGTCTAAATTACGGTATTAATTATTCATAGAATGTGTATTATTTAATCTGGCATCTCCCTGATTTATAATGTAGTCACCACCAAAAATTAGAAAATGGTAGCTTCTAAGTAACTACCAAGATCTTTGGCTTTAGATTCTGTGTTCCTAATACCTTTTTTCTAATCACTGTGTGGCAGGCCATTCAATAGCTCTTCATGATTGGGGTTTTGGTCATTCAGTGTTCCAACACCCATCTCTCCATCAGTTCACATTTCCAAAAAAATGTCCCCAGTTTCCTGACTTCCCATCCTCCTGTCTGAACGGTAAGTATGTTTCTTCTTTCTATTTTATCTATCTCTTTTGCATTCTCTCTGACTTTTAGCACATTGAGGTTTGCAATATAGGCACTAAAGTGCCTATATCAATAATCAGTTCTATTCTATCATGTATATGATTATACCTACTTTCACTGTGACATAGTAGTGTTACCGTATCCCACTATTATTGTCAAACTAGTCCCTTCTCTATCTTATCAAGCCACCACCTCACATACACATATGTAATTTTCCTACCATTGACTATTTCTCTTGGGTTCTGTTTTACTTGACTTTGGATATAAGTTTCTTTTTTTTTTTTTGCTTTTTGGGTCACACCCGGCGATGCTCAGGAGTTACTCCTGGCTCTGCACTCAGGAATTACTCCTGGCGGTGCTCGGGGGACCATATGGGATGTCAGGGATCGAACCCGTGCAAGGCAAATGCCCTACCCGCTGGGCCATCACTCCGGCCCCCAAGTTTCATATTTTTGTATCCCCTAGATGAATGGATATATTCTCAATCTCTCCTTTTTCTTCGGATTTATTTCACTCAGCAGGATATTCTCCATGTCCATTCATTTTTAGATAAACTTTATGACTTCACTGACCAAGTAAGATATAGCAAAGATAGACAAATGAGACTAGATGAAATTAAGAAGCTTCTGCACCTCAAAAGAAACAGCAATCAAGATATAATGACAATCCATTGATTGAGAAAGTATATTTTCCCAATACTCGACTGATAAGAGGTTAATATCCAAGATATATAAGATGCTGGTAGAACATTACAACAAAAAAATCTAACCCCATCAAATAATGGGGAGAAGAAATGAAGATTCAAAAAGAACAAGAACAAAGAGTGTTGGTGCAGATGTGGGGAGAAGGAGACCCTCATTCACTGTTTGCGGGAATGCTGACTACTCCAGCCTTTTGGAAAACAATATGGACAGTCCTCCAAAAACTAGATATCTAGATATCTGGATAGTCAAATATCTACCCATTTGACCCAGCAATACCACTCCTGGGAATATACTTTGCATTCCCAAAACACAAACCAGGAATACCACCTGCAACTTTTGTCACTGCAACATTATTCACAATAGCCAGAATATGGAAACAACTGAATGCCAAAGAACAGATGACTGTATAAAGAAACTATGGTACATCTACAAATGGAATGCTATGCTTCCGTTAGGAAAAATTAAATCCAAATGACTATTCCTAAATAAACAACAATTGCAGGCATGTACAGACAAAATATTACCATTAACTATTGTTGGCATTATACCTGCCATAGATCATTAATATTACTTCTTATTTATCTGGGTTTTGTATTCAAACACTAGACATAATTATAAATTCATCACTGGAATAAATTTCTTTATTGAATATAGAAGTTCATAACTAATTAATAAATACTTTTCTGCAGATTGTGTTCACTAATCTTAGGGAAGTGGTAGGTGAATAATTGACATATATAAAATTTGTGGAAGAAATTTCCACATCCTCAAAACATTCACAATATTGGTTGTCCAATTTTCTTTCTTTCTCTCTCTCTCTCTCTCTTTCTTTCTTTCTTTCTTTCTTTCTTTCTTTCTTTCTTTCTTTCTTTCCTTCTTTCCTTCCTTCCTTCTTTCTTTCTTCTTTCTTTCCTTCCTTCTTTCCTTCCTTCTTTCTTTCTTTCTTTTTCTTTCTTTCTTTCTTTTCTTTCTTTCTTTCTTTCTTTCTTTCTTTCTTTCTTTCTTTCTTTCTTTCTTTCTTTCTTTCTTTCTTTCTTTCTTTCTTTCTTTCTTTCTTTCTTTCTTTCTTTCTTTCTTTCTTTCTTTCTTTCTTTCTTTCTTTCCTCTCCTTTCTCCTTTTTTTTTTTTTGGGGGTCAATGATCATTTGTTATTCCTGGCTATGCACTCAGGGAATTACTCCTGGTGGTGCTCGGGAAATCATGTGGGACGGCATGGATCAAACCCAGTTGACTGCATTAAAGACAAATGCCCTATCTACTGTTTATCACTTCAACCCCTTAACTGTCCAATATCTTAACTGTTTTAGAATCTATCTCTTTTGACTAAAAATAATATGTTTAGGGACTAGCTGATATTCAGATTGCAAAATGAGTCTGAAGAAATTTTTGAATATTTTCCTTAATTCATTGTCATTACTACAATATGTTTTATATGAACATTCGACATTAATTTGAATTCTTATATTAACGTTACATACAATGGTTTAGCAGGTGTCACTAAGATTGCTGTTCCCAGCTACTTTTACACAAATCACTCTCTCCACAAATCTTAACGTTTCTTTCTCCAAATATAGTACTTGCTGAGTTGACTATCATTTCTTTCTTTTCTTCTTTTTCTTTTTTTTAACTTGTGGAACTACACCCAGCAGGGCTCACTCCTGATTCTGTGCTCTTGATTACTGATAGTGAGCTCCAGAAACTATATTTTGTTTTGGGATTAACTGCTTTTACACACTGAAATATCTCTCATAACAGTTGATTTCCATTTCTATGCACAAAAAAATTGCTAACAACACAAAAAGTGGAAATGTCTTCCCTTTTGTATCACTTGTATCACTTGTACCACTTGTCTTCCCATTGTTCATCCATTTGCTTGAGTGGGCAATAGGAACATCTCCATATATCCTATCACAAGCTAGTGTAGCCAAGGACATCTGCTCACTCCAGGAAAACAAAGAGCCTCGAACCATTCATTCAGGTCATTGGAATGAAATTTATAATCATTACTGGTTTTTGGCATATCAAATACAATACAGGTAGCTTGCCAGGCTCTGCAGTGTGCGGCAGTCTTTAAATGCAGTATAGTCTATAAATGTTCCCCCTTACTTTATGCTTACTTTTCTCCTACATTTCAGTTAAGATTCTTGATTGGAATTCTTTATTTTAACATATGTGTTTTCTCTCCATGAAAGATCCCCCCCACTCACCCACATATATACCTCTCCCAATTATTCTAAATTATGGTCAGATTATCTGTTAATTTTCCATTTGATTTGAATATCAGATGACTCATAATGGCACTGATGTAACTCCTTAAATTTCTTTTGTCCTGATTTTGGGGGTTATTAGAGATATAGATAATTCATATATTATTTTTATAATATTAATGAAATCAGATGTAAGTAAAAACGTTATTCAATTAGGTTTTGCTTATATTAATTTCTAAGTTTTATCTAGCATTTTGTTTACTTTGTGCTGTATACTTAATTATTGAATGGAATGGGTTTAAAATTTCATTATCTTCCATACATTTCATACAATTTAACTCAGGAACCCACACAATGCACACTCAAAAACAAATTGTAGTTATTTAAGTGTAACAAAATACATTTAGTTTTGTACAATTGGATAATACCCTTAAGTTAAAATTCTTTTGTCTCATGAAATGAAATTTTAAATATTATAGAAAATGAATAAATATGTTTAATAATTAAATAATCTCTAATGTGACACACATGACATTCTTACATTGCTTTAAACATATTTTCCTTAGAAAGTATATGGTTTTTCTTTTAAAGCAAAAATCTTGTTTCTCCAAGCGCTTACCAAACCCTTGGTCTATTGAGTAATCACTACTTAGTGCAGCATTTATATTGAATACAATGTCAAACTTATTTCTATTTTCCTAGTATTGTATGGTCATTGCTTATTTTGACCTCATTAAGTCTAGCAACTCACAATTCTAAACCGTTCTTTCTTTTATTTGTAATTGCATTATTTGAAACTCTTGAGCAGTCTAGGATCATGATAATCAAGATTTTTTCCCCTAAATAGTTAAAATATTAGGGTTTTTCTTTTGTATTTTAGAAATAGTTTGTTGGTTATGATAATGATGAAGAACAGTTGGAATGATAATTTTAGTATAAGGGAAGATGTAAGCAGTATCTGGTATATAGGCATGGTGTTTGTAATCCTATGCCACAGACAACAATTGTCTTTTTTATAGGCAATTTCAATATATAAAACATCTAGAAACCATGGAAAAGTGATATACTAGTATATTAAATTTATATACTAGTATAGTAAATATAATAATATGCCAAATAACTGGTTCCAGGAAAATTTTCAATGTGACAACTAAAAGACAAATATTCTAAAATGAAAAAATTTAATTCTGATATATTTCGCCCTTCATTTGCTACAAAGAAGATTTAAAAGGTGCTTTACCAGTAAAGGGTTGTAAAATGCACAGACCCACTTCTGCTGGCAAGCATTATTTGAGGAGTAGTAGAAGAAAGCTTTTTACTCTCATTTTTCATTCATAGTCAAGCCACAGGATGTACAGGATGAAATAGATTCAAACCCACAGAGCTTTTCTGAGGATTACTCACAATTTGCTATGAATAGATGGCTAGACTGAGCTTATGTGAACTCACCTGGAAAATACAGAATCTGATAAGAAATAAGACCCAAGATTTAGATAAATAATTTTCCTGTCATTATACAGTTCATATCTTTGTTTTCAAAATGCCTAACCAAGTACTTGACTACAATTTGTCACAGGAGACTTAAAATTTGTTCATAGAACACTTTCTGGGATATGTGTTAAGAAGCTGGATGTGGAAAATTGAATTATCTGAAAGCTAGTCTAACATGAATTTTATTAAAACCAGAATTTTTCTGTGATGTTATATAATACTCTTTGCTTTTGAATTCATGATAACTTCAGTAGAACTTATTATTTTAAAGTGATAAAAGTTAATATATGAATAAAATTAAAATATTTTAATAACAAAACATGATTTTGAATCCTGACATGTTAGGATTTTAACTTTACCACCTGTAACCTTTTATCAGTAAGTCAATATCTTATATCTCTATTCAATTTTTTTCCAAGGCTGACAGAGATTAAAGCTATAACTTAATACTTAAATTATTAATTCACTCTTAAGGTACTTAAAATATTGCATGTAACAAAATAAGCAAACTAAATAACAGAATTTGTATTATTGACAATGATTATAACTATGCCATAGCTATATATCAAGGTATATAAATTGTTCTCACTTGTATCACTAGTTTTCCCATTGATCATAAATTTGCTCAAGCGGGCACCAGTAGAATCTCCATATGTCCTGTCACATGCTAGAGTAGTCGAAGTGCACTTGCTCCCCCCCAGGAACATAAAAATGTTCAAACCATTCCATTAAGTCATGGGAATGAGGTCTATAATTGTTACTGGTATTTGGCATATCAAATACAACACGGGTAGCTTGCCAGGCTTTGCCGTGCAGTGAGGTATTCTTGTAGTCACATGTAATCTCGAGCGTTTATTGATGTACTGCTCTCCTTGTGCCCAGCTGTTCAGGAGGTCACCCGGAGGGGATGGTGGGTTCTAGCCCTGGCCCGCTACCCCAGCAGAGCCTTGCAAGAGGAGCCTTGACAGAGGAGCCCTCATAACCTGAGGGCCACCATTTTCCACATCCGGACTCTCCTCTCGTCAGAGCTCCACCCAGCAGAAGAGCCGATCACAGCCCAGCTTGCAAGATCCACCCTGCAGCAATTTTGTTTTCCAGCCTAGCACAGGTATGCTGATCCAGAGACTCAGAGACATCTACCGGCTCTCCCTGTGCCCAGCTGTTCACAAGGCAACTGGCAGGGCAGGGATGACGGTTTCTAGCCCTGGCCCACAACAGCAGCAGAGCCTTGCAAGAAGCCAGAGTAATCCCCACACCAGGAGGGCTGCCGTTTTCCACATCTAGACTCCCCTCTCATCAGAGTTCCACCCAGCAGAAGAGCCAATCACAGCACATTGCTTTGCAGGCCACACATTTCATCAATAAATTGTTCTAATCAATGATAATTGCTTCTAAGAGTAGCCCCCTTATTTATTCATTTTGGTTTTGGGACAACACTGTTTGTACTCTGGGCTTACTCCTTGTTATCTGATCAGGATCACTTCTAGCTCTGTTCAGCAAACAATATGGGGTGCTGGGTTCTCAGCCCACTTTTTTTTAAATCGACTTTTATTTATTGTTCTTAAAAGATAGAAGAGCAGAAATACTGGGAGATGCAGCAGAAGCCGGGAAAAGCATTCCCACCGCCCGCCTGTCCTTCACCAACTATAAGACCAAGATGACTGCCCTCCGACGCCCTGATGGATCTATAACATCTTCCAGAAAGGCAATGGAGAAGATTATCCAGGACTTCTACTCAAATCTCTTTGATAGCCACATCCACCTGCCCACATACCAAATTCCACAGGATAGATATGTTATTCCCAACGTTCTCCCTTCTGAAATCCGACATGCCATCTCATCCGTAAAGAAGGGAACAGCACCAGACCCAGACAAAGTCAGACCCAAACACCTGAAGAATCTGCCCTCGGTACTCATCAATACACTAGCTCGGCTCTTCACACGCTACCTGTCCGAATGCAAGGTGCCCTCCCAATGGAAAACCAGCAGGACAGTTCTACTGTTCAAGAAGGGAGACATTCACAACATCAGCAACTATGGCCCCATCTGCCTGCTGTCTGTCATCTACAAGCTGTTTACACGAGTCATCCTGAACAGGATTAGCAGAACACTAGATGAAGGACAACCATGCGAGCAAGCTGGCTTCCGGAAAGGATTCAGCACAATCGACCATATCTACACAGTAACCGAGCTCATTGAGGTTTGTAGGAAGTACAAGATGCCGCTCTGTCTCACGTTCATTGATTTACAGAAAGCATTTGATTCTGTGGAGACTGAAGTAGTCCTCGAAGCCCTAGCCAAACAGGGTGTTCAAACACAATACATCAAGATCCTTCGTGAGCTGTATTATGGATTCACCACCAGGATCTCACCATTCTACAAAGAAGTGATCATTGATGTAAAAGAGGGGTTCGACAGGGTGATACCATTTCACCAAAACTCTTCAGCGCCACCCTCGAGAACATCATGCAACAATTAGAATGGGAAGGAATGGGAGTGAAGATAGATGATCGGCAACTACACCACCTTTGCTTTACTGATGACATCGTTCTTATAACACCAAACATTAGCCAAGTGGCACAAATGCTGGCTGACTTTGACTAAGAATGTGGAAAGATTCTACAGCTAAATCTAAAGAAAACTATGTTTATGAAGAATGAACTAGGTCCAGAGGCCCCATTCACTCTCAATGGAACAAACATCTCTGAATGCAGCAGTTATGTGTACCCTAGGTCAAGAAATCAACATGATGATAGACCTAAAACCTGAGCTGCGCCAGGAGGAAGAGCGGCATGGAATGCCTTCAAAGGCATCGAAGAAATAGCTAAAAGGACAAAGAACTTCTGGCTCTGGGCACATCTCTTTGCATCTCCCTGTATTAACATAAGCCTCAGAGACCTGGGCCCTACGAAAGCAGGATGAGAATGCTATTCGGGTCTCTCAGAGAGAAATCGAAAGAGCTATGCTTGGAATATCATGCTTCACTCAAGTGAGAGAAGGGAATCCGGAGTTCTGACCTCCATCGCTATTCCAGAATCAGGGGCCGCTGTCTCGTTTGCCAAGGCATCGAAAATTAGATGGGCTGGATATGTAATGCGATTTGGAGACAACCGCTGGACTAGAGCCATTACCCACTGGATCCCACGGGATGTCAAAAGATCACGTGGTCGCCCACCTACAAGATGGTCAGACTTCCTTGTCAACACCCTGAAGGAACGGTTTGAGGCTCTTTATATTCCTGAATCAACCAGATGCCATTGGGCTACATTGGCACGTGATAGGGTCCAATGGAAATGTTACTGGCGCCCACTCAAGCAAATTGATGACCAACGGGATTCAAGTGATCAAGTGACAGTGAGATACATAATTACAAAGATAATCATGACTGGGTTTCATTCATACATTGTTCCAGTACCCATCCCTCCACCCATGCACATTTCCCATCACCAATTTCCCCTGATTCTTCCGCTTTCCACAGCCTGCCTCTATGGGGGGAACTTTGCCTCTTTTCTTTCTCTGTCTCTTGTCCTGTGTCTGTCTGTCTGTCTGTCTGTCTGTCTGTCTGTCTGTCTCTCTCTCTCTCTCTCTCTCTCTCTCTCTCTCTTCTCTTATCTCTCAGGACTCAGAAATCTTACTCTTTTCTCTCCCAAATTTATTTTATTAAAGCACCATGCAGTACAAAGTTTTCACAATTCAGTGTTTGACAAAGTTCCATCACCAATCTTGTAAACAGTGTCAATTTCCCTCCACCACTGCTCCCATGTTCCATATCCTATAACCCCCCCCGATCCCAGTCTGCCATCTGAACAGGAATCTTGTCTGGTACAACTTCTGTGGAAAACAGTATATGGAGAGATGTTAGAAACCCAGGAACTACTAAGACATAAACACATTCATACAAAGGGGTATATCACTGTCTTCTCATTCATCATCAATTTGCTTCGAGCGGGCACCAGTAAGATCTTCATATGTCCTGTCTCATGCAAGTAGAGCCCAAGGGCACCTGCTTGCTCCAGGAACCATAAAGAGCCTCAAACCATTCCATCAGGTCATGGGAATGAGGTCTATAATTATTAATGGTATTTGGTATATCAAATACTACACGGGTAGCTTGCCAGGCTCTGCAATGGAACAGACATCTCTGAATGCAGCAGTTATGTGTACCTAGGTCAAGAAGTCAAAATGAGACTCTAGCTTTCAAAATCTTAATAGAGTTCCCAAAGAAAAGTTCCATTAGCTGCTGTACACCCTGGATACTCTGTACTCAAACAGCAAAGAAGCGTAGCCATCATACACAGCAGAACTAACTCAGTATTGGTAGCTATGATGGGCGACAGCTCTTTGCTACTGCTGCACACACAGTAGTTAAATAATGTGATTTAATATGAAATGACAAACCACCCAGGAGACTGAGTAATGAACCAGGGTTCCGGGTTCCCCAGGACTGTCTGGAATAATTCTTTTCTAACTAGTTGTCTTCAAGAAATGCGTAACTTGCTAATAGTTTGCAATGTGAACCAAGGGCAGCGGAATTTCTCCCTCAACAAGAGTATTCTTAGGCATCTCCCTCAAGCACTCCTTTTTTCTACTGTGGCTACAAAATCAGAACAGAAATGTGAGACCCTACATTTCTGCTGACACATCGCGAAAACTGGAATGTCAAGCTCTACCCTAGTGGGCAAGGAGAAAGTAGGCGCGTACATATGTAAAATGTCCCTCAGCATCCAGGCACATGGGTGTTCGGCACCTGTTTTGAATCAATGAACTGTTCTCTCAGGATCAAATAAACAAGGATCCAGATCAAGTTCAGCCTTGAAGAACCTTCCTGTGCCACAGAGTCAGCTACTGCTTCTTGTGAGAGACTTTCACGTTGACCTGTTTCAGGCCTTATTGTCCTGTCCCTAGCAATGTACCAAAAGGTATTCGAGGGTGGCTCCTGCCCAGTCTCCCCCTGCAAAGCTGCTGCTGAGCAGCAGCAATAAGCAACAGCAAATACAACCTGAGTTTATATGTATGGTTTCAAATCACCAATAAAACACTTAGGTAAGAGCATCCTTTTAAACCAATCTAGTAGACAAGTCTTGCATTTCATAGAAAACCACTTACCTTCCTTTACATCTTTTACCCAAACCTAAGGCAGCTGAAATTAAAGAATCACACAGATACACACATTCATGCTCTGAAATCTTGGAAATCTCAAATCATAAGAAAGCAATACAAATGACCATTAAATACAGACAAATGGACAACATACAACTGTCACTGGTGCTGACAAAAACAAGTAATGGATGATATTCTAATATGCCCTCTTCCTGGGTGGAATTGTGGGGGAATATTTTACAACACAGCATTACAAAGAAGAAAAGAACTTTAAACATAAAATAACAACTAAAGCACGGAGAGCCATGAAGAGTTTGGGTGTAATATAATGGCTCCTCTGAAGGGAATTTCAAGAGTGCCAGTACAGGACACAGCAGAGGGGAGGTTACCTCTGAGAGAGCCTGGGACTACACTAGATCAGTCCAAAAGCCTGGAGGATTGAAAGGGTGCTGCTGTGACCCACTCACCATGGCCAGAGGAAGGGCAACAGGACCTAGACCTGGCACTCAGGGCCCAACAGATACCAGGATGTGTGCTGGCATTTCTGCCTCCCCGACTATGCTGGAACCTGGCAAGAGTCCATGCAGATTACAGATAATACAAGCAGCGATGGTGCATGTGTTCTGCGACAAGCAACAGGTCTGTCACCTAGGCACTGGAGTGCCCTCAAGTCCAGGATTCTTGGTGGCTAGAGGTGGGTACTAGGTTTTCATATAGAACTAAACTGTTTGCCCTACATAAATAATCGGCACACTGTTATTCACTGAAGCAGTCAGTACAATAACTAAGCTTAGATACTAAACTTGATGCCCAACAATAGATCAATGGACATGATGATGTTTTATATAAGCAATAGAATATTATGCAGCTGTAAGGAATGATGAAATCATGCAAGTTGTGGCAACATAGGAGGAATTGGAATATATTATGTTAAAAAGAAGTAAGTCAGATGAAAACAAACACAGAATTATATCACTTATATGTGGTGTTTAGAGTAATTGAATGAGGAGGACTTTTAATGACTTGAAGTGGTCCAGGGGATGGGGGGGGGTGATGCCTATATCACCATTAGCCTCAGCGTTTATGGAGTAGAAGAGAGACATATTAAAAGCAATGGGAGCAGGAGTCAAGAGGATTCAAGTTCATTGGTGGTGTTAAGAAAGTAGTCCTAAACATCAAAAGCAGTCAGCAGTGAAATCCACAAGACCCAATGTTTAATAGCCCTCTTACTTTTAATTTTTCCTCTTACCTCTCTAGGAAGTAGAGATTCTCATGAAAATTAACTTTGTTTAAGCAGTTTCTGACCTTATTTTTATTGCTAATTGGTTAAAAAAAAGGAAAAAAATAGTAGTAATTTTTTAAATTTTTTTCTCATCACCATAAAATAGGGTAAGCCAATTTGGTAAGATATACATAGTGAGGAGACAACCGCTGGACTAGAACCATTACCCACTGGATCCCATGGGATGTCAAAAAGATCACGTGGCCGCCCACCTACAAGATGGTCAGACTTCCTTGTAAAGACCCTGAAGGAACGGTTTGAGGCTCTTCATATTCCTGAATCAACCAGATGCCATTGGGCTGCATTGGCACGTGATAGGTCCAATGGAAATGTTACTGGCGCCGCTCGAGCAAATCGATGAATAACGGGATTCAAGTGATCAAGTGATACATAGTGAGGAGAGCAAATGCCTCAGGAGAGAAGTATTCTTAAAACTCAGTCAATCATATAGTTAATGTAATCAACGTAAAATATATAGACAAACACTAAGATCAAAAAATAAGAAATCATTTGTATCAGTTCTTTCAATGATCTTGAAATATACAGAATAGATAATGATTGAATTTTAAGTTAAAAAGATATCTAAAATATTTTAAACAGTATAATTCTATATAATAACAGATTAATATTGATAAATTTTATGCAAAATTTCCTTATATGTATCAATTGAATATCTTATTTATTCTAATTCATTGGTGGGTTTAAAGTAGAAATGTTTATGAGTTTGAAATTTAAGCTTATAAATATGATTTGTTTTCTCTCTTGGAGATTGATCCACATCTCAACCTGAGATGCCCACTCTAGGTATTTTCCCTTTATGGAAAAAATAATATTCTCTCTTGAACTTGTTTCTCTCCTCTCTTTCTCTTTCTCTCTCACTTTCTTTTTCTCTTTCTCTTTCTCATTCCCCTCTCTCTCCACTGTTCCCTTCTCCCTTAACCTCTCTCCTACTCTTTTCTTCCCACTGTCTCCCCTATCTCCCTCACATTTCATTAAGTAAACATACTAGATGATTAATCTATTAATAATATATCCAGAAAAGATGAACATCAAAGTAAGATGCTCATTAATCTAATGACAGCCGTGGAAGCACTTTATGTAGAAATTTATCAGATAACCATTAGTGGTAACTATGTTCCAAGAACTTTTCAAGGAACTTAGGTTTAATCAGAAAATGAAACAATGAAACCTGCCCTCTTGGAGTTAACATTAAAATATGCCACAACAAGTGGAAGTAAATGAGAAAAGACAGAAAGGGAGCAAAATAAGTAAAGAATGCAATAAATATATAACTTCTATATTAAATTCAAAATAAAATTTAAATTAACCTAAAGTTAAAAGAAAACAGGGGAGACTGAGAAGACTCTGCTCTATAAGGTAAACTTGGAATAGATCCGAGCAATTACTGAAGAGAATTTAAAGTACTAGAAATGCATATATCTAGGAAACATTTTAATTAGACTAGTGAACAGTGAAGACAAAAGCCGGATGATGTCACTCATCTGTGGAGGCCTGTGAACCATGACGATTCAACTCAATGACGAAATTTATAAACTATGAGTCCAAATAGTCCAACTAGCTCTCTCCTCAAAGTCAAAGTAAGGATATAGTTTTCTGAACATTACGAGCTGCTTTGGAGGGTATAGAATTAAATAAAATGGATTTGGATAACTCAAAAACCATCACCATGTCTATATTATGAATCAAGGACATAAGTGTAAAAACAGCTACAAATTGCGGCTAAAATACTACACTTGAACTTGGAAGTTTGTCACTAAGTTTGGTGAAAGTGCTAGGGATGAAACTTTATAAAAATTTTTAGCTATCTCCAAAACTCAAGGACATTTCAGTTGAACCCAAGTGGCAGCAAATCAGGGGCTGGAGATACCCCAGGGCTTAAAACTTCTCTTTGCGAGGATTTCAACAGATCGTTAATATGGAGAAAATTGTTTAAAGATGTTTAATATATTTAAAATCAGCAAGAAAAAAGTAAAGCAAATTTGTTTCTAAGTCTTGAAAGACTCAGTTCTTACTCTTATTTGGTGAAAAGGGCAAATAAAATACATGGAAAAATTGCAAAGTTAAACTGAGTTGGTGGCTTATGCGTACATGGAGTTGCAAAGAGAGGCACATGAAGCTTCTGAGTAAAGGGCATCTCTGCGAAAAGTGCTTGTTTTCTCCAGTTAAACCAGTTTGTTTGGTTTGTTTGATTTTTTTTTTTTTAAGATAAAACTTATTTTAATTTTTGATTTTGATTTTTGCTTTGTTTGCCACACCTGTAGAATCAGTAATGACCGAAAGAATTAGTTCTCAGGCTAATCCTTGTTCTGTGCTCAGGAATCATCCTTACCCGGGATGATATAAGGTGTCCAGACAAAACCCAGCAACTTATACTAGAACAGCTGCTTTTGCATATTTTTTTTTTTGTTTCAACCACATGATTACTTAAAATGTTGCTAGATAATCAGTAAATCTCTCAAATATGTGCTTTAATTGTGCTTTTAAATTAGTCAGAATTGAATGTTTCACTATTTTACTAAATGCTCTAAAATTATAGATATACATATGATCAAAAAAGAATTCATTGTAATCAAGTCTAACTAAATAAACTTTTTCCTTTCTACGTTCCTTCTAAATTTCTGTTTTCTATCATTCTTCTTTCTTTCCTTTCTTGCCTATTTTCAGATAAAATAGGTTCTTAATTTATGATCATCTTTCTTAATTAGAAAACATTTGACGATACTGGAAAATTTTAAGGACAACAGTGACAAAAAAGACAAAATATGACCAATTTCAGAAATTACAGAAAGCAAAATCGATTTTGAATATCAGTCAAATTATTTAATAATATATAGTAGCAAAAGAAACTATAAAGTCTAATACTTGTTTGCATTATTTGCAATAATTATTCTATTAGATTATATAATACTTTTGCTTTGAAAAGCTATTGTTCAGCGAAAGAGATATTGGGGCTGGAATGATAATATAGCGGTAGGTTGTTTCCCTTGCATGCAGCCAACAGGGTTTGGATCCCCAGTATCCCATATGGTCCCCCATAGCACCAGCAGGAATAATTCTTAAATGCAGAACAGGAGTAACCCCTGAGCATAGCTGGGTGTGACCCCAAAGGGCAAAAAATAATTAAATGGTGGTCCGGAGGCGATGGCTCAGCAGTAGGGCATTTGCCTTGCACCACGGCCTGTGCCGGCCCGGGTTAGATCCCCGGCATCCCATATGGTCCCCGAGCACCACCAGGAGTAATTCCTGAGTGCAGAGCCAGGAGTAACTCCTGAGCACCGCCGGGTGTGACCCAAAAAAGCAAAAAAAAATATAAAATAAAAAATAAATAATTAAATGAAAAATAGAGAGATAAAAGTGTAATCAAGTTAAAATTAAAAGAAAGTGTAAACAATTAAAGGCTCATTGTTATTCAAATTCAGAAACCAAAATTGAATAAAAGGCATTTTTGAAAGTTTTTTACCATCTTAAGACTTGTGAGATGAATAACTTAAGTATTCTTCACTCACATACACTGTCTTTCACCACTTTGCCCACCCTTGCAGTTCACTAATCAATTCCACCTACACAATTGCTTATTCTCAACTTATTAAGTTAACATATAGGTAAAAGGATCCAAAGATATGAAATAAAAAGATGTTTGCCTTTCACAAAGCAAGTGTTAGAATCCCTGTTTGCTCCTTTATAATAACTAGAAATGTTTACACTAAGTATAGAAACATCTATAAAACATATAAAATGGGATCTAGAGAGGTTCAAGAGAGAGAAAGAACCACCAATCCTGATTGGATCCCCAATACTGAATATGGTCCCCTAGCAAGGAGTGATGTAGAGCACAGGGCCAGGAGTAAACTCTGAGAACTAGCAGGTTTGGCCCTCAAAATAACAGCAACAACAAGACAAAAGATAAAATGAGAATCAGTAGTGGCAAAATAATTATAACAAGGAACGATTACATCACCATATGAATTATTCCTTAATAAAATTCAAATTCTGTTATTAGAGGCAATTGATTTACCATAAAATACAAATGTAGAAGCTTATTACTTAATGCCACATGATAATATTTTGGGAAAACACATTTACAGGTAGAAAAACACGTTTAAACATTACCAATACAACAGATCTGTTTGAGGGCCAGGTTTTTTGTGATCAATTTAAATTCAACTCTAAAGTTTCATAGTCAAAGCAAATGTCATTTTTCAAAATTACTATAGACGTTTATTTATTCAAGTACAGAGAACATACTGGTAAAAAAAATGGACTCTCATCAAACATGTGTATCTGTGCAGGGGAAATATAAAAAACAAACTTTAAAATGTTATGTAGTTTTATAATGATACATTTATTTCATGTTGTGTGTATATACATATGATTAGACAGATAGATATATGTATACATATATTCAATTGCTTTTCAAATAGGAAATGAAGACACTATTTTCATTGGTCTGAGAGGTTAGAATTTTCTGAAAGTTACTTTTATTTGGTATGCGTTACATATACAAGAAGCAATATAATTTATTAGAGTTACACATTTATTCTTAGAGAATTTAGAGATACCATGGCACCCTAGAGTGCACTTCGATTGTATTTTGTTGTACTCCTCTTGGAAAATTGACAAGAAGTAGAGTACATTTTCAATAATGTAAATTAGTGGAACATACTGATTTCAATACTTAATAAGTAACTTTTGTGACCAACCTTCAAATTATGGCGATAGTCATTGATTTAACATTTAAACCTATGACAAATACAAGAAATAAATGGGAGCTATAAATACTTAAGTATTTAAATTGAGATACCAGGTGAATCAGTTTAATTAATATTATATTTGATTTTATCATAGAGATATTTATTAGTCCCCCTGTGTATAGTTAGGTACTAGTATCTGTTCAAGAAATGTCAGTAAATTTCTAATTTAGTATGATAGATATGGAATTATTTTAAGTTACACAATCGGCTTTTACTATCAAGAATATCTCACAATATATCATTCCAAATTATTGTGGAGCTCAAAATTGTAAAACTCACGAAACTGCATAATTATGCTATTATGTTACTGTAACGCAAAAGCATTTCCATAAACTCCATTTAGAAATGCCATAGTTGTATTTTATGAGGCAAATAAAATAATTCCCTTAATGCTTTAAAACCATTACCTTCATTGTCTGAAATTGCACTTCTTATATTATATTTTAAAAAAAAATTTAAATAATTTTTTAAAAAATTATTTGTCTTTCAGCTGCATAATTATTAGATACTAAAAAGTGATTATTATCAACACTAAAATATTCTTTGACTTGGATAATTATTAATCACTATAAAGTATGATGAACTGTAGAAAAATAAAATTTTTATAATTATATTATTTAAAGAATTGGACACTGTTTCTGAATGTATTTTTTTGGTTTCTTTCTAGAAATAACAGGCACTCTATTTTATAAAAAGATCATATAAATAAGGAAATTTAAATGTGAAGGAAGAGTAATCTCTGGAAATTAGATATGGCAATAAGGCAAAAAGCCAATGCACTATGAATTTAATTTGAAAAGTTTTACTATTTAGAAATCGGCTTCACCACATAGGATTTCTTTTATTAAAATAAATGGTGGATACTATTGGCTCATTTTATCTTAGTACATAGTAGTATGGCTTTGTGGTTTAAAACTCTGAAGTCTGACAGTAAATGCTGAAATCTGGCTCTGAATTTAATTACCTGAATAGCTCTGAGTAAATTTCATAATTGTTGAAAGTATTAAATGAGATTATGTAAATAAAGCTATTTATCTTGGTTTAGGGCATATTGCATGCACTGATAATTCAGTTCTTCTATTTTCTCTCTGTCACTCAAAATTGCAAGTGAACATTTTCCTGATAGAAAAAAAAAAAATATATATATATATATATATCCAGTAGATAAAGCTAGCTATTCTACATTTCAGGACTTTAACATATAATTGTCACTTATAATAGTTATTGAATGGTTAATTGAAATGCCGACTGCAATAATCTAAATTATATATGTCTACTGTGTCACAAATATTAGAAAGTTATAGGCACTCATGTTTTAAATGTTTTCTTTGATCAGGTTAGTGATAAAACAGTCGGAAGTAAAACTAAAACAAACATTTTTATGTTCAACTGAAAAAAATATATATGTATAAGTATATGGGGTAAAAGCATTTGAGCCTCACCTGGTGTACCCACATCTTATTTCTGGTCCTGTGCTTAGTAATAACTTCTGGTGTACTGATATGTGATGTCAAGGATAAAACCGAGGTTGTCCTGTGGAAGGCAAGTGCCCTACTTCCCAAGAAGTTAGAGTGTACATGAGAACAAAAGCCTGGATAAAACCTGAGACCACATGGTCCCTCAAGCACTACGTCGTGTAACCCTTCTATCCCTGAGCATTGCCAAGGTGGTCCTGGTGACACACTGAAGTGTTTGTCCTAAGTTGCTAGCAACTGATGTGTTTAACAATAAAATTGCTCATGGTTAGCTAAGATTTGCCACTGTATCCCCTGGTTCCATAAGCACCATTGGAGTAACCCTCTCCACTAATAAATTTTAATTATAATGATGAGGGGAAATATCACAAATATACCTGCATCAAGGATAAAAGAAAATAGCATTCCATATAATTATTGTAGTAGTGCAATAATTTATTGATGTTGTGAAAAAATTTATTTTACTAAATTTGACTATTGAAATGAAAATTAAAAATAATGATCTGAAAGACAATAGTTAAAGTTCTCTCAAGTTAAGCTAACAAAAACTATCAACTATTAAATAAATTAAATTTGAAGGACAATAAATTTGGAGGTCTAAGTCTATTCAAGATTTAATTTACTAAAGTTCAGTGTTGTGTTTAGATAGACAAACAGAGCAGTTCAGCAATAAGAGAGATGCAAAACAATTTCATGGAGAAAGAATCATCATTTCGGTAAGCAGTGATGAAACAAAAAATAATTTATAAAACATTCACTCTTATCCACACTTTACATCAAATACTAAAAGTTTTTCAAATAAATGTAAACTTATTTCATAGGCCAAAAAACTCTAATGCTTAGAAAACAGTGAGAACATCATTGTGACCTTGTGTTAAGAGTGGATTGGCAATAGAATTCACAAACTACAAGCTAAGCTCAATTTCCCACCTAATTGTAACATGTATGTTAAAAATCCTGTTTTTAAGTCCTTAAATTAGTGGCACAAGTTTATTAACAAGAGCATTTGAAAACACAAGAAATGTGTTTTGAAAACATATGACTCAAATTTCAGGAAATAATATTGGAACTAAGCTACATACATTCATTTATATTTTTCATTTCCACTTTCATACTACAATTATAGAAGGGACAAGTTCAGGCAGAACACAAATTCTAAAACAATTATCATCTTCTCTTTTTAAAAAATAAGTTTTGAGCCCTTAGGATAGTCAGTATTTCTTAGACATAACAACAAAAACATGATCAATAAAGATTAAGCTTATACTTTGGGGATTTTTTTTCTGCTTTTTTGGGTCACACCCAGCGATTTCTTAGGGGTTACTCCTGGCTCTGCACTCAAGAATTACTCCTGGCGGTGCTAGGGGGACCATATGGGATGCTGGGGATGGAACCCGAGCCAGCACAGGCCGGCTGCGTGCAAGGCAAGCGCCCTACACACTGGGCTATCACTCTGGCCCTTATACTTTGGGTTTTATAAAAATCTGAAATTCCTTCAAAATGAATAATGAAAACTGAGCCATAAACTGGAAGAAAATATATTCAAATAAAATCAAAGAATAAGGAAATAATTTATATCATATACATATCATATCAAAGGAATTATATAATATGATATATTATGTACATGACCCAGCCAGTCATGTACAAAAATAGAAAGCTCAAGTGTCCTCTGTAACCCTTGTTCCATGACTACTATAGCCAGTGAGGCAAGTAAGAAGAAAGTGGACGTTATTGATCTTACAATCGAAAGTTCCTCTGATGAAGAGGAGGACCTTCCTGCCAAAGGAAATGCATCTTTATGTCAGACACACAGAGCAACCCGACCAAAGGGATTCTCCTGTTTCAGCCCTTTCCTGTGAGGAAGCCCATATGAGTTCGGTATATCCCGCTTGTGTCCCACCTTCTTTACAGTCTACTCGGTACCATTCCCCACATGCCAATATCAAGATGTCATCAGATTTGCCAGGTTTGGAGTTTCTTTCCTTTATTCCAGCTGATCCTCAGTCTAAAGACCAAATTTAGGATGTCTCTACTGGACCTTATTTTAATATGATATAAATATATGAAAACATGAACTGTAAGTTTTTAAAAATAGTTCACTCTTTAAAAAGCAATCAGACTTTGACAATAGAAGATATGAAGGTGATGTATATGATAAACACACATTTTTAAGATACTAGTCTTCATTACTTTCTGGAAATGTATGCAAATCTCACTTGTCACTTGTCTTCCCGTTGTTCACCGATTTGCTCAAGCAGGCACCAGTAACATCTTCACTTGTTCAGCATGAGGTCCATTACTGTTACAGTTTTAGGTATATCAAATTTACCACTGGTAGCTTGCCAGGCTCTGCCATGGCTCTGGGTTCATCTCAGGGGGACCCGGTCTTTTTCTATGTCAGACCATCCACATCCAGGGCCCCATGAGGCAGAGCCCTGGGTGTAGACAGGGCTCTGTCTACACCCAGGGCTCGTGTTTGTCACCTACTGATGCAACCTTGCACTGCAGCCACACTTGCAACACCTCGAGGGGCAAAGTATGCAAACCTAGAAAATATTAATTCTTCACTTGTTTGGATGGCAAAATTTTTTATAGTTTGGAAACACCAAGGCATTGTAAGATGCGAGCAAAGCAATTCTCAAATAGTAAGGAAAATGTTTCACTCATTTTGGCAAAGGTCATTTTACTTTGTTTTCTTTTTATTGTTTGATTTCACTTTAAGTGAATTTTAAAATATTTAAGATTTAAATTATTCTGTACTGTTGCCCTTAAAGTAATATGCTTTTAGTAGTATCAGCATTCATCATCTCAGTGAATGGTTACTGTACTTCTAAACCACCAAAGTTCCCAGTATTCCTCACCACTATCTGTTGCAGTACATTGCTGCCCAGAGCCTCTTCATCTGTCCTGGAGTTGCCTCCTGCAGGCCACTTTGTAGACACGAGGAGGACAGTTTCAATGTGGCAGTTCACCTGAGTATGTATTCTTAGTGGCTGGTATATTCTCTCATGCTGCCACAAGCATTGTTGGACTCGCTAGATCTTACCAGTATATTTGCCTGGCCATGTGATCTCTAAGTAATTAGACTAGAGAGAAATGCTGTTTGCTTCCAAGCAAACAAGTATAGCTATCTGATAAATCAAAGGATAATATACAGAACAACCATGAAGTAAAGATATGAGACTCTCGTGAAGACTTGGAGAAATATGTAACTGGTAATAGAATCTTCTTTGGTAAAGATCCATGCTGTTGTATTCTGAAATACAGTTCATCTCAGAAGCCCCTCCCCACTCAACCCTGAAGGGGGCATTTCCAAGGCAGATATTGCTCAGCAACATTAACACCTCAAAGGGCCTAGGTGAGGTCCTGGGAGAAATTACCTGAGGGATTTGACCCTGACTGCTCTCTGTGTTGCAGGGATATAAAAACTGTAGCCTGCTTTCTTTCTCCCCTCCCCCCTTCCTTTGTTAGTGCTCCCTTCTTGCCTCTTTGCTGTTTCCTGTCTGTATGGTCTTAAATCGTGGTTGCAGCTATCTTGGCCTACATGTGGCTGGACCCCAGCCGGGAACCCTAAGTTTGGGGTTTTCCTGTTGCTGATTTGTACGCCAGAACCTGTGTAAATAAAGAATTTTGAAACTTTGATGGATTCTGTGTCTTTTCCATCCTCTGGCCGCTGATCCCCTGGGGCAGAAGGGGATCCCTGACCCTGCTCCCAGGTTTTGTGTGGGGTGCACCAGAATTTCCCTGCAGTATCCTTACATCACCTCTAGTTTACCTCTTATTTCTCGCTTCTTTCTTCCTGCTTTTCTTAGTAAACTCTGTTTTATAATCCAGGGTCAAAGATTTGTGTTTTAGTTTTGCTTGTTTTTGTTCTTCTTTGTTTGAGGGTGACTCGTAGGTGACATATAGCTTCAGAGTTTATTTTGGTCTGTTTCTGTGCTCAGGGAACAGCCCTGATGCTGCTCATGGTACCATATCCTATGTCTGAGATTCAAATCATGGTCACCTGCATACAAGGCAGACCCTTAACTGCCTCACCTATCTCTCCACCCAAAGCTAAGGTGTTTTTTTTCTCTTTTATGATTGTAAATTTCTTTCATTTGTTTCTTTATGTACTATATACATAAATAAGATCTGGGATTCATCATGCCTCTGATGTATTTCACTTACTATTCTCCAAGTTAACTCTAGTTCCACTTAAATTGCGGTCAACTGTAAAATTTCAACTCTTCTTTCTGTTACATAATATTCTATTGTTGTATTTACCATTTTCTTAATAGATTAATTTTTATTGGGTATTTGGGTTTCTTCTGTTTCATTTTATTATGTTTGAAATTGTTGCATGAATTTCACTCTTTAGCAATTAATCCAAAATTATTTGAAATCAATAAAATATAAGTTCAAGAGCAATAAATGCAAAGATTGAAAATTTGGAATACATATCATCAACAAACTTGCATATTTGTGGTGTATGTATAAGGTAGAAAAATTAAAAATATTAAATTAAATAATAAGAATAAAGGTAGAAAGAATAAAGAAAAATCGGTTATGTTTCCTATAGATCAATTATAGTAAAATTAGTTATTCTGTGTACATTAAGACTTTTGTAAATATTAATTGCTTTAATAAATAGTCTCTAAAAGAAGATAATTTTCAACAATGATTTAAGATATTTTCTAAGGAAAAACAAGCATATTTATTCTTAATAATGACTTTCCAATCTTACTCTTCTTCATGGTAATAAAGTAACCAGAGCTCTTTTTTTTTTTTTTTTTTTGCTTTTTGGGTCACACCCGGCAATTTCTCAGGGGTTACTCCTGGCTCTGCACTCAGGAATTACTCCTGGAGTTGCTCAGGGGACCATATGGGATGCCAGGGATCGAACCGAGGTCAGCATGGGCCGGCCGCATGCAAGGCAAACGCCCTACCCGCTGGGCTATCGCTCCGGCCCCAGCAACCAGAGCTCTTGCCTTGAATGTGGCAGACCTCAACTCAAATTATGGAGCATTCCTTATGATTCCCCAGCCACAAGGGATGTGATGTGGAGTCCACAGATTGAAGAGCCAAGAGTGAGTCCTGAATATCACCAGATACGGCGGTCCTCATAAACCAAACAACAGGTTTGTTTTATGAGTAATTCTGTATCTGTCCTTATGACTAATTTCACTCTGCATGATAATCTCCATGTCCATCCATTTATAGACAAATTCCATGACTTCATTTTTCCTAACAGCTGCATATTATTCCATTGTGTAATAATATGGGATACTAGTATTGGAACTAGGTTCCAATACTAGTTGTTTCCATTATGGCTATTGTGTATAAGTTGCTATGAACTAAGAAATGCAGATAGTGTTTCTGCTGTGTGTTTTTGGGCTCCCAGGGTATATTCCCAGGAGTGGTAGCAAATGTGAGCTCAATTTCTAGTTTTTTGAGGAATGTCCATATTGTTTTCCAAAAAGATTGGACCAGTTTACATCCCACCAATAAGGGGAGAAAGTTCATTTCTCCTTCCATCCACAACAGCAGCGGTTTTTTCTTGCCTCTTTTGGATATGCACCAGGCTCTGTGGTATGAGAATTGGAATGAGAAATAATATTCACTCAATGCCCATCAGACCATCAACCATCTAGGGTCCATGGAGCAGAGCACTGGGTGTAGACAAGCCTGTCTCCTATCTGCCACCTGCCAATACAGCTGGGCACCACAGCCACACCTGTAAGAACTTGAGTGGCAGGAAATAAGGGGTTAATACCCAAAATATATAAAGCATTGCTAGAACTTTACAATAAAAAACAGCCAACCCCATCATGAAATGGGGAGAAGAAATGAACAGAAACTTCCTCAAAGAAGAAATTCAAATGGTCAAAAGACGTATGAAAAAATGCCCTTCTTCACTAATCATCAGGGAGATGTAAATCATTCTAGTTTTTTAAAACTACTTTACAACTATCAAAATAATTGGGCTCACTAGCCAAAGAATCTAGTGAAATTGTACACCAGAACCTGACAGTGTTAACATTAACTTTATTGCCATTTAGGTTATTTCATCTCCATTTCACAGTCACTGGTGGTACTGTACATCCTGATTCATCCAATTTTAAAAAAGACAACTAAAAATCATGCATTATCACAAGTCGATTAAAGAAACAGATATTTTCCTTTATCTTGGCCAGCTGGCACACATCCTATAAACCAGACTAAACTGTTAGCTTCACAGGGTGGAAAGTTCTAATCTTGTGAGTGACAAAGTAATAAAGTGGAGCAAATGATCCTTACATGTAATCTCATGCAACGTCACACTTCAAGGTTCTCACTTAGGTTTTAGCTATAATTCTTCAGTCTTAAGTACCTCCAATTGTCCATAAGTTATCTTATATCTGGCCTCTCCTATTGATTTTATTATACCACAATTCTTTAAATTGTGGTCATCTTTTCTCATCATTTTACTATTGTAGAAAGCTGGAGTAAATCAAAGCTGGTGTTAATTTATAAAACAGATGCAAAGAGTTGCTTTCAGTTTATTTTCCTTTCAGGTTACCTCCCCTACTTTTTATCTATAACATAAATTTTAGATAAAATTTTCGTATAAAGTACTTATTTTTAATAGTGTAGAGTGATGCTTTTTTCCTGCATAATACGATATAAGAATAAAAAAGTGTCCATTTCAGTTCATATATCTGAATTCTAAAATATGTAAGTTTGACCATAAAATTTTATAATCAAATAGCATGAGCAGTAGATGGATCTGTTCAACCCTTACATTATGAAAATGATGATGAGAACTATAGGGATGAGAACCAATTAGTGATGTTAATAGTGATAACAAAAGTGTTTTATATAGACTTGAGTCTTTTTCTTAATGGAGTACAAAATTCTAGTATGATTCATAAGTTATATTGAAAATAAGTCAGTTTTGCATGTACTTAGAGTATATTGGAGAAAAAAGCCCATCTGCAGTTATTCGACTCAGCTGTTTTAGTATTTATAGACCTTTTCTCAAATAAATCTGCCACTAAAAATGTACTTCAGTGTCTTCCATAATTTAAATCCATTGGCAAGGAAAACAACAGCAAAAAATAAAGAGTGTTAAATCAAATGGATAATCTTCTGCACTAGGGGAAAAATTATTATTGAAACAAAAAGACAGCCAACTAAATGGGAGAAAATATCTATACACTATACATCTGACAAAGGACTACTATCCATTATATAAAAATAACTCACAAAACTCACAACCAAACAAAGAAACTCATCAGAAAATGAGTGAAAGAGCTGCATAGATACTTTCCAAGAAAATTTGCTCATCATACTTACTATTAGGGAATTAAAATATAAATGAAAGAGATGGACCCTTCTATCCCTATTCTACATCAAAAGACCTGATCAACAGTGTTGGAGGGTATGGTGGGGGAAAGGAACTCTCATTCAATGGTGGTGGAAAATAAACTAATTTGGTTTATAGGAAAAATAGAATTGGATTTCTCAAAACAGTTACAATTGAACCATCATATAACCTAACAAGATCCTAGGCATCTATCCCAAGAAGGTAAAAACACTGAGTCAAAAATACAGATGCACACTAATGTTCATTGCCACCCTATTCATAATAGAAAATACGTAGAAACCCAAATAATCAATAAAAAAGGAGTGAAGATGGGTTGATATAAGCACATTGGAATATTACCCAGTTATCGGAAAAGATTAAGCATGTGTCTTATTCTTAATTTAATTATTTTAATTTAAGTCACAAGTGTGCAGTACTATTAGCATTCTGGTTTTGATGTACACAATTACCATACAACACTACCGCAAATGTGCTAAATATGGTCCATCAAATTCCTTTGTATTACTTCAAGTCCACTTCATCAATTCCTCCACACATACACTTGCTTATTATTCTGTTTTATAATCCTAGATTTGGATTCCCTTGTTATTTGCTATTGTGTATTTTCTTGGTTTGTTCTCTATAACCAGATATGTGAAGTAATTAAATAACTGTCCTTCTCCAATATGATTATGTAGCGTAACATGACATCCTTCGATTTCATCAAAGTGTTAGCAAATTAAGATTTCATTCTTAAGGCTGCACATTATTCACTTTTTATGTATTTAGCACAACTTTCTTAATTGGATTACACTGAGATACACAGTTACAAAGTTGTTCATAATTAGGTTTCAATCATATAATGTTCTAACACCCATCCCTTACCAGCACACATTTCCAACCACCAGTGTCCTTGGTTTCCCTCCCATCCTCCCGCTACCTGCCTCTATGGCAGATACTTTCCTCTATCTGTCTCCTCTCTCTCTCTCTCTCTCACTTTTTCCTCTTGAGCATTATGGTTTGCAATCCTGCCAAGATACTGAAAGATAACATGTATAACCTTTTATGTACTTTCAGTACTCAGTTCTTATCCAGTGATTATTTCTGTTACTGTCATGCTTGTCCCTTCTCTATCTTACCCTTCCCTCCCCACACACTTCCAACCATTGACCAGTCCTCCTTAACCAAAATTTCTTTATCTACTTGTTAGTCATTTGATATATGAGTTGTTTCCATATCCTGCCTTTTGTATTATCCAAAGTAGTGAACTTAAATTTTTACACATATTTTTAGAGAAAATTTTGTGTGTGTGGGAGTAGATGACAAGAAGTGTCATATGTGTAGTTCATACAGAAATTCAAATAGGAGTTTTTTTTGAAGAATCTACATAATATTTCCCATAGAGATTGAACCAGGTGATGACTTCTCACCAATAATGATTGTTATTTTATTTGTATCACTTCCTCAAAACTGGTCTTTGGCAGTCTTTTGACAAATCCGTTTTTATGTGACTTGATAAGAAACTGACATTTTCATTTCACCACAATTAGTGATGATGAGCACTTTTCCGTATACCTAGTAGTGCCATTCATGAAAAAGACTTTATATAGTCCCCCAATATTTCACTGTCACTGTCTTCCCGTTCATCATCAATTAGCTCGAGCGGGCACCAGTAACATCTCCATCAGTCCTGTCTCATGCAAGTAGAGCCAAAGGGCACCTGCTTGCTCCAGGAACATAAAGAGCTTCAAACCATTCCATCAGGTCATGGGAATGAGGTCTAAAATTGTTACTTGTATTTGGCATATCAAATATGACATGGGTAGTTTGCCAGGCTCTGCTGTGCTGGTAGCATACACTTGTAGTCATCTCTAAATCCAGCATTTACTGATGAGCCAGGCTGTGATAGGCTGGTCTGCTGGGTGGAGTTCTGACGAGGAGGGTAGTCCAGATGTGGAAAATGGAGGCCCTCATGGAGTGGGGGTCGTCTGGCTTGTTGCAAGGCTCTGCTGGGGTGGCAGGCCAGGGCTAGAACCCACCATCCTTCCTGGGTGCCTCGTGAGCAGCTGGGCACAGGGAGAGCCAGTAGCAGCTCTTCCCCATGTCTGTGAGTCTCTGGACCAGCATACCTGATCCGGATTTAAAAAAGACTGCTGCAGGGAAGATCTCGGTGAGCCGGGCTGTGATAGACTGGTATGCTGGGTGGAGTTCTGACAACGGGGAAGTCCAGATGTGGAAAATGGAGGCCCTCATGGAGTAGGGGGTCATCTGGCATGTTTTAAGGCTTTGCTGGGGTGGAGGGCCAGGGCTAGAACCCACCATCCCTCCTGAGCGCCTAAAGAGCGGCTGGGCACAGGGAGAGCCAGTAGCAGCTCTGTCCCATATCTGTGAGTAGAGCCAGTAGCAGCTCTGCCCCCAATATTTAAAGGGTGATTATTTTTCTGTTTTTGGACTTCTGTGTGCTTTTACGTCGTTGATATAAACCTTTGATACAATGTATTGTGTGCAAATATTTTTGTCCCTTTTCATAGGGTGTGTTTTAACCTGAGTCTGTTCTGGCATTTAGTCTTTAATTTGATTTAATCATACTTGTTTGTTTCAATTTTACTTTTTTTTTTGCCAATCAGAATCAAATAATTTAAGTGGGCCTTTTATATTCAAATCCTGGAAATTTCTAATCATGGGTTCTTTAAAATATTTAATGGATTCTCAACCATTTTCAAGGCATTTAATAAAGTTTAAGATAAATGTTGTGTATCCAAGGTGAGGCAAACATGAATCAGGAGGTCTTGTAAAATGTAGAATCTGCTACAAGAGTGTGGGAGTAAGAGGTTAGGTAAGACAGAGAAGGGAATAGTGTACTAATAATCGTCAAACATGATAATACCAGCCTAGAATTGAGCATTGAATATAGGCAAAAAGATACACCAGATAACCCCCTAAATGTATGTATGTATTGCAATCCACAATTGTAAGAGAAGGAAGAGAGAAAGAGAGAGACAGAGTGAGTCTCTTCCATCCTTCCTTCCTTCCTTCATTCCTTCCTTCCTTTCTTCCTCCCTTCCTTCCTTCCTTTTCTCCTTCCTTCCTTTTCCTTCCTTCCTTCCTTCCTTCCTTCCTCCCTTCCTTCCTTTTCTCCTTCCTTCCTTCCTTTTCCTTTTTTTCCTTCCTTCATTTTCCTTCCTTCCTTCCTTCCTTCCTTCCTTCCTTCCTTCCTTCCTTCCTTCTTCCTTCCTTCCTTCCTTCCTTCCTTCCTTCCTTCCTTCCTTCCTCCCTTCTTTCCTTTTCTCCTTACTTCCTTCCTTTTTCCTTTTTTTCCTTCCTTCATTTTCCTTCCTTCCTTTTTCCCTTCCTTCCTTCCTTTCTTCTTTTTCCCTTCCTTCCTTCCTTCCTTTTTCATTTTTTCCTTCCCTTCATTTTTTTTCTTCCTTCCTTTTTTCCTTCCTTCCATTTTTCCTTCCTTCCTTCCTTCCTTCCTTCCTTCCTTCCTTCCTTCCTTCCTTCCTTCCTTCCTTCCTTCCTTCCTTCCTTCCTTCCTTCCTTCCTTCCTTCCTTCCTTCCTTCCTTCCTTCCTTCCTTCCTTCCTTCCTTCCTTTCTTCCTTCTTCCTTCCTTCCTCCCTCCCTTTCTTTCCTCACCCATGCTCAGGGCTTCCTTCTGGCACTGCTATCAGACATCACATCCTGATGGAGCTTGAGGTTCTAAGTGTAGTTTACAGGTTGAACAAAGGGTGATTATACACCAAGAAAGCAATTTATCTGTTGTATTATCTCTCTAGGTCTCTTAGTTTGTTTCTTTAGATATCAGACTTTTTTTCCACTTATTATGTTGTCCTCTGAGGGTCCAGGGTTCAGGTCCCAGATCAGGCACCAAATGTCAGTTTTCAGCTTTGTGACTGACTGACAGGCTGACAGGATTAGGTACAGAACCAGTCCAGAGGCTTTGCACACTCCCCCATGAGACTCTCTTTTCTCTTCCCTTAGGCAATCTCTGCCAACTCTTCTCTAGGCTCCTCCAACTCTATATCTTGCTAGGCTCTTCGTTCCTCCAGCTCACTACTGCCAGTCACAGTAAAAACTCAACCTCAACTGACTCCCCAACTGTTTTTTCCAACTCATATAATCATAATTTGGATATCTTAAAGGGACTCAACACTCTACTATTATCCATGATAAACCCAAAGGCAACATGTCATCTTTTCATAAAGTTGAATATTGTTTCATTGCGTTTATATACTTTAGCCTCTTTACTCATTTGCCATTGGGTAATGGAGTTGTTCTTAGATCTTCATTACCATAAACAGTGATTAATTGAAAATAAATGTGTATGTCTTTTCAGAAGAATATTTAGGAGAACAAAAAACTATAACACTATAACAGAAGAATGAATAATGTCATACTTTGTGTTATTTGACCTTGTGTTTTGCAACAAATGAGAGATGTTTGAGGATAAATCCAAAACTGATAGCAGACTGCATACTCTCTTCCATAACTTATCTCTCTGACTCGCCTTATTTTGATGCTTAAAACTTTACCCAGACTAAACTATACTACACTGGTTTTGCTTTGCAATGAAGGCAACACGATAAAGGGAATATAAAGAGAATAACGTTTAGTAATGAAACTTTTGGGTAAGAAATGACAGATTAGCAGGAGAGCCAAAGTACATATCATATTTTATCCTCTTTGTAAATTTGTTTTCTATGCATATGTTTCTGAATCTCTAAGTTTGAACTTCCATAATATGCCTAGATGAATGAAAGTCATTTTGTCACTAAAGAAAATTTTGACAATATATTATATAACTCATAGAGACATATAATTTAAATTTGAATTTCTATAATTGCAAATGATACATACTATATACCAGTATATATACATATATAACCAATAAGTATGCATATATAGTGCTTAAGTTGTTGAACTTTTTTGAGAAAGTATGTATGCTATATATAAAAATGCATATAATATCACATGTTACATATATTCACACACCTATACAGAATGAGAGATTTGATAATGGAAAGATTGTTTCAAGATTTTGAAGTTAGCCCACTTGACATAACTCTCCATTCTAAATACCATTATAAAGAATGTATTACTTAAATATATATAATTTATTTCTTATTTATATAATCCTATCAGAATTAAATTCTGAAGCCACTTATTTTCAGTATTTTAATACCAAACTTATCTGAACATATAGCAAACTAATTAAATTCCCGGCATGTCAGTAGAAATAAAGTATATAGGTAAAGGCAAGTTCCACCTTCTCTTTATTTGTGCATTTTCATTACTCTATAGAAATTAATACTTAGAATTTTTTTTCCATTATCATCAAGATTTCCTGATAAGAGGTTGATCACATTGACTCACCTGTATTATTGACCCTCAATTCCTAAAGCAGGTTACTAATAATAGCAACCATAAAAACTCATCTGATAACTGTCTAAAAGTACAGTATGTAAGCATTTACCTATGCTACACAGTAGCTGTTCTATTAACATTAGCTTTTTACTGAACTACTCGTTTTTTGGGGTCACACCCAGCGATGCTCAGGGGGTTACTTCTGGCTCTGCACTCAGGGATTACTCCTGGCGGTGCTTGGGGGACCATATGGGATGCTGGGGATTGAACCCGGTCCAGCACAGGCCAGCCGCGTGCAAGGCAAACGCCCTACCCACTGGGCTATCGCTCCAGTCCCCTACCAAACTACTTATTATGCCATGATTAATATATTTATGAGTGATACTTTACATAGAGGAACATTTAAATTTTCTTCCAAATTCCTTAAGACCAAAACACTTAAATCTAGAAAGATTACCTATAAATCTCTGTTTAAATATATATGCTTTACATTTTGAGATTTAAATTTTAATTATCTTGACATATTTTCTAAACCACAATGCTTATTTTTTCCTAAGTCACTGAGAAAAGAAGAATCATTTATGCAGCCATGATGGTACATTTAATATATCTACTAAAGACCAGAGTTTGCATCGAGAGTATTATCAGGAAATTATGAGTATTTGATTGTATTTGACATCTGACAGCAGTTTTAAGTTATAGTTAACATTTGCTACTAGCACAGAGGGATTAGCTGAAGTATGTCACCATCTTAGATCTAAAACAGGCAGCAATAATAGAACAGTGAGGTCCATAAGACTCTTCATCACATAGTAGTTGCTGTGCTTGTCTACACATAGCAGTTTTAAATAGATATACAGTATACTCTATATCCACCTCAAGGATTCAGAATAAAGTCTATGAAAGTGGCTATAAATGTCAACATTATACAGCATCGCCATCCTGTATTTGTGTCAAGAAGGCATATTACTGGTTAAAGACTGTAATCATTCATGTCTTACCAAGTAATGGCATGACACATCCATTCAGATGCTCTGCTCACAGTGATTATCTTTAAAAGACAAGAATATATATAGCCAAGTCTGAGAACCCAATATTGACTACGTATTCAAGAAATTTCTTTTTATCACAGTAGCTAGAATGCATAACTGATAAGCAAAAAATTAATTTATTCCTTTCATCTCTTACAAAATAACCTATCAGAAGCTTTTATATTTCCGTTGTTTTAAATTGTGTGTGTTTTGTTTTGGCCTACATGCAGCAGTTGTAAGGCCTTTCTCTTTGACCTGAAAGATCATTCCCAGAGGGGCTTAGGAACTGCTATAGGTACAACACACGTGAGGGTAACTCCATAACACCTGGGTTATATCTCTGAAATCTACTGAAAACACTTAATCTTAAAAAATTGTGTTTTTAGGTAGGTATACTCTTATGAGGTAAGTCATGGTGTAAGTTATATAACTATCTTAAAAATACATTTTATTTGTCAGGAAAATAAAGTGAATTTTTAATAATTTAAACCCC